>CM035421.1:76924960-77067460 GCA_020310875.1 Ceratopteris richardii | reverse complement strand
TACAAGAATGACCTAAGACAACAACACAACTAGTACACTATATAAAGAATAGTTCAAAGGAAAAGTCTAATGTCCACAAATGAGTGAGCTTGCAAGAAAAAAATATATCATCACTCTCGGTAACTAAATCTAGTAAAGCTCACTAAAGTATCCTTGACATATACTGGCATGAGCACTATACATGTGAGAGAAATGAAAAGTGGTATGTGTCATCCTTGATCATCACATGTTGAGCTTGATAGTCAACATCCTAGGGGTAAGTTCACACACCCACTTCTCGATAACTCCCTCTAAATCACATAACATAGATAGATAGATAGATAGATAGATAGATAGATACGCTATTATACATAATGGGACTTGGATTTCAACCATAGCATTTAAAATTATTCATAGAGATGGCAATGTTCAAGGTTCAAAAGCCAAGAGTACAGCCCTCATATTTTTATTGGATGCTATGTTGTCTTCCCTGTGTGTCGCATCCTTCAACAGGGTTGTGACACCTTGCACCTACAAATTCTTTTTGTCAAAGGATCGCTACTTGGAGAGTGTGATCATCTACATCTTCCTCGTTGGCATCTATGGAGGTTTGAATATTTATGGCATTACTAAAAAGAATGAGGTTGTCTTCTAACATATGTGCAAGCCCAAGCATCGAGTGCTGTTCTTGAAGCTCAAAAGTTAGTTACTGATTGTTTGGATGGATCATGGCATCATACCTTGCGAAAAATCTTCAATGAGTAGGATTCGGGATCGGGATGATCAGTTCAGAGATTTTCAATCCCTCACGTTTTTTTCCCAATTGAAATAGAATGGGAATGACAATGAAAGGCGGCCGATCACAAATAGAAATTTCAGTTCTGAGAGTTCGCCATTGGTTCCTCCTGCGGATTTTGCAGAAAATCCGCAACATCGTATTACACGACATATTGCGCCGCCCTTTGACGTAACATTTGTAATGCATATATGAATCCATCGCCATTCTCTGCGTCAGCGTTCCAGAACTCTGTTCTCGTCAGCTCATTAGCACATACGCAGAGTGGTTCGTATTTTTCCAAATGAATCGCCATATCCGCTATTCTTCTCACTTCACTCGTTGGATTCCTTGTTCATAACTTCTTGCGCTTTTGATGCACAGTGCTTCAGGTTAGTTTATATCTTGTTCGTGGCTTCATCATCCCCATACAATAGTTTCGACTTGCTCTCGGCTTTTCCACCTCTTACATATTGGCCTGTGCTGAAGGTAGGAAACATCGTAATTCCTAGTAGATAAACTTGTCCTCCTTGCCGGAGAACAGGTTTTAATGGCATCCAAGTTCACCGATCCCGCAGCTCCACTGCAATCTAGAGATTTGCAGCAATGGCGGCGACAGCCTTCACATAGAACAACCCAAATAAGCTCCCCTTTGGAGCCACAAACAACATCGCTGACTCTCTCCAAGGTCGAGACAATGAGATCAGACCTTCGTTTGCCTTCACCGACCACGAGCTTTACCGCACCCTCAGTACGATCTCAATTCCAGTCTCTAGGTCAGTGTGCTTCCGCTAGATCTTTGGCCCGTGACAGCGATGGTGCTGCAGCTGTCCCCAGCACCCCAGCTCCCTTCCTCTCGAAAACATATGATCTCGTCGATAGCCACGATACGAACTCGACGATCTCCTGGAGTACTGAAGGCACCAGCTTCATCGTGTGGAATCCGGTCGAGCTCTGCAAGAACTTGCTTTCATGCTACTTCAAGCACAATAATTTCTCAAGTTTCGTGCGACAGCTGAACACATACGTAATATCTCCAAGCCTTAGCGAACTCTTCATTTTATTTTCCGCTCAATCATTTTCTTCGTCGTCTGTTTAATTCTGTATGGACAACTGCGAATGAGTGTCTGTCCATGGCGGCATATCTAAGTCCTGAGGATTAGGACAAATTTACTAACTTCTTCAGTTTTGTATTGATCTTTTCAATATAAAAGCTAATGAACTAACAGATCGATGGATTTCTGTGCGATCATTTCAAATTATGGCATGTTCCCCTCATGTGCATCACGAGAGATTTAGGATTAGAACGAGTGAGTAGCCTTCTGAATGGTTCAGTGAATGTCTTTTTTTTATCCTACATAATCTTTGCATAAAAGACATGTTGTTATGTGGAATTCTTTTGGCGGTTGCAACACGACAATCATGCTTATCGTCGTGCAGGGATTCCGAAAGATCGCTTCTTCGCGTTGGGAGTTTGCGAATGAAAGCTTTGTGAAGGGACGAAAGGAGCTCCTTCGACACATACATAGACGAAAACCTACGGCCATCAGTATAGCTCATTCTCATCTACACCCTCCTCCTAGATACCACCATCGTCGTGTCAATTCTCCACGCGGATCTTCCTGTTCACTGCAGTTCGATCCATCAGAGGCTGTAGGGAGCAATATCGTCGACGCGGAACTAGATAAGCTTCAGAGACAGAAAAGAGTACTTTCTTTCGAGGTCATGAAGTTGAAGGAGCGGCTTCAAATGACTAGACTGGTGCTCACGAGTCTCGAAAGGAGGCTTCATGTATCTGCGAACTCCGAGCAGCAGTTGCTTGCTTTGGTTGCACAGATGATGCATGGTAGTTCAGGTCGTTCGCCAGTGCTAACGGAACACAATTACTCGGACAAAGGTCATGGAATCATCGGCGCGCCCGAAGAACATCTACAAGAACAAAATCCCAATGAGAACAAAAAGCTACGGGCCACAGACACTGTTGAGGATCCGCGATGGGGATCGATTAGAGAACTAAGTCACCGTTTGGCCGATTTCGGAAACGACACCTTCGACAGCTTTTCCCGCCCAGACGCTACAGAAGCGGTGAGTACTAGTCAGATTAAACGTGTGGAAAACATGGAGTCCCTCCTAACGTCGCAGATGCCTGCGACGGACACATGTATTTGTGGAACAGCAGCAGAAACAAACAGGCTAGAAAGTTGCTCTTCATGCCTAGCTAACCACGAGAAAGGCCATGCGTCACCCAGTTCCGAGCAACTCATTTTCGAGACCCAACTTCACGCAAAAGGAATTCCGAATCTATCATCAGTAACGCCAATCCCATGCCATCAGCACTTGCTTCACGGTGAGAAGGATGATGCAATGGACGTATCAGGTGTTTGCAATACGAATGTATTAATAGATTCCGGGATTCAGGATCTGGACATCTCAAGCTATATTGCAAACGCGTCTTCTTGGGAGGATCTCCTTGCAGGGTCTGCAAACCCGCCCGCTGCGTCTACCGCCCTCCCGTGCAGACAGATCATGCCGACGGCAAAAGATGCAGGAGTTAGTTTACTCTCCCATTCGGAAGTTTCCAGTACAGATAGCGATCTCTCGTGGATGAACTTAAAGGACTTATGACTATGTATCAGAAACGATGATTAAAGGTCATAGAGTTTGATTTGGGAGCATCAGTACATTCAAAATTTGTATCGGTCTCGTATATTTAACGTGGGTTTTCACTTTCGTAATTTGGGTTAATGACGTTGCCGCCATTACTAACGTTGATGTATATGGGAGGCAGATATATATATATATATGCTGTAATTCGCCCAATTCACCGTCTGATACATCGCTCCAAAATGCTATTCTGAACGTTTTAATCAGCATGGCTGTCAAATCCTTCGAGATGAGTTATCTGTTCAGTTCGTCATCCATCTGGTAGGTAATGGTAGATTCATACACTCCTTGCATTCGATTTCTGCGTCTTCTATATCAGGGTCGGAGTTAACGTGTTTTTCTTACTGTAAATACGCTTATCATCTCTATTGCGCTGAGGCTCGGGGAAAATACACAGAGCTCAAGCAAATTAGGGCACTCCAGAAAGGCTTGTTTAGATGTAACTTTTCCAAAAGTGCAGGACTTTAATTTTTCTCCTGTCGAAGTGATGCACAAGTTCCGGATCTACTCCTCTTCTTCGAGGTGTATGACTTCCGTTTAGCTCTCCTAGTGTATAGAGAATTGTCTACATATTAAGTAACAGGGGCTCCACGTTATTGCTGGAGACAGGTGAATACAGAACTTGGCAACAAGCTGTAGTACAGCTGAGCGGAGATGAAAGAATGTGATGGGCAGGTGATTGGGAAGGATTGGCTTAATGCCGGTCTTCTTGTGAAGATGTCATCTTATGACACGTAAAAACAGCGATATATACTCATGTTTATCCGAATATATTTGTAAATATTAATTGAAACATCGTGTAAAACAATGCCCGGACTCCGGAGTACTCTATCGCATGGTGTGGAGGAATAAATCCAATTTTTTCCTTGCACATGCATTAATTGAATCTTCCACATTGCCGCATCGGCAATGCACAGTAATCAGATTATCTGTTTCAGGTCTTATTTCTCTCTCTCGCTTGTTTATTTTTCATTTTTTGGTCTATGTATTGTACAATAAGTTAACAATTTGCAGCGTTAGTTGTCTAATTAGTAAAGAGTGTTTTCCACATTGATTTATCATAAACACATACGTAAAGGGAATGAACTCTAATTAGTTGCATGAAATAATCTCTCTTTCCTACTATAGGGCAATCAGAAGTCTCCAAATGTTAACAAATTTGCAAAGTGAAGTTCATGGAGGTCGATCAAAATTATAACTCTGTATTTTGACCTCTGTATTTTGATCACCGCGGACAATACAGCCACCTTGTACTAATCTAGTGGGCGTGTATAGAGTATTTCAATGTAACTATATACCATATGGAATAGTTAGAGTTGATACGGGAGACTCGGGATTCCCTCAAAACTATTGCCTGGTAGTTTATCATCTTTGGCTTTGAAGATTAGGAGGAAGAACCAACTAGTTTATCAACTTTGGCTTTAAAGATTAAAGAGGAAAAAAACCAACCAATCTTCTAGTTCGGTATCATATATAGAATTTTTGTGGCAGCTTCAATCAATCCTTGATGAATCGTAAAGTACAGATTAATGCTGCTAGCATGCTTGAAATTTTTTTAAATGATTTTAGGGATACTTCAATACTTATTAACTCCAAAGTGCCCATGCCATTGATTCCTTGTTCACCACCAATAAGATTTTATCATAGTTTTAGGAACACCAAAATAAAAAGTTAATCATTAAAGGTTTGGATTTATCACTATCGAACAACCCAATGGGCACAAAAAGCATTATTGTAGAGAATGATCAATTATGAGGTTTTTCATCTATTCGAAAAGCATCATAGCCTTACAATGAACACAAGTTTTTGGAACAAAATTTATTGTACTTTTGTGTAGTAAGAAGAAGATTTTCAATGACCTACATGTACATGTGGGATTATTTGAGAAAAGGTATTGAATTATCGGTAGCCCAACAAATGTGAGTCTACAAAATTTTCAAAACACTCGTGTAAAGTTTTTGATTGACAATATCACTAGTATTGATGTTATGAGTCAGATAATGATAGCAATTAGAGTTAACAGTTCAAGTATAGTTATAATCATGAGCAAGAGTGATACAAAAGGGATAATTGTAAAAGCCATTCATACTTCTTTTAAAAAAATAGAGATTGTTATAGGTAGTCTATAGTTATGTTTTGGCAAGTTACAGTTATGTTTTGGCAAGTCACCATCTCTAGCATGTGTGGGACAATTGATAGTATTCCAAGTTCCATAACTCAAGGATAGCAAAAACCTAAAGAGGATTCTAAGGTCATTTTCATGTTCATGATGCCCACATGAATGGTTACGTACCTTAGTGGGAGATTCAAGATTATTTCTAGGCAAGAGTTACATAAGGATAGGAGGTTAGCACAGATGCAAGCAACATCCCTCTCATCCATGATTTTGTATTAGATCTTGGGGAAAGAATTATTTTGGGAAATTCATACCAGCAAAATTAGCTTTACTTGGAAGATATTCATGTGTTCAGAGCGAAAGCCTAATATTTTGATTTTCATTGTTTAGTAGATTATGCAAGACAAGGAAAGGATTATGCAAGACAAGGAAGGAGGGACATGCTATATTTCCTAGAGTCGAAGGAGAATATGGTAGACCTGAAGAATATGGGTGCTTGCAAAACCAATTCATAGGACTTTCCCGGTCACTGTTTCAAAACTTCTCTAAGTTCTCAACTATCATTGTCTAGAATGAATATCAAAATGCCATTAGGATTCTCTAGGCCTTGGGTGCCCACAAACTAGGATACTTTTCTAGCTTGTACTTGTTCCAAACTTGATAGAAGTAGAAAATTGTCAAAATAAAATGTGTCTTCACTGTCAAAGATCAATGAGGGTAGAAAGTTGTAACTATAGCTTTTTTTATTAAGTAGCATATATGAGTGGATGTCCTTTCCAAGATACTAGATATATGAATAGAGGTTTTAAAAGTGTTGGGGGAATTCTTTAGCTAAAGGGGCTTCAGTGTTTGTACGAGAAAAGTAGAGGAGGAAATACAGCGCCCCAAATTTCTCTGTGCTTTGGTTAATAGAAGAAGATTACAATGCCTTTGCTTTCATGAATAAGACAAAAAGTACTTACCTATAGGATCACTTTGAAGACAAAAAGTACAATCAATTACTTCTAAGTGCATGTGCAAGTAGTCAATCTCCATGTCTCACTTCTTCACCTTAGCTCAATGGCTTGCTCCTATGCACCCTTGCACTCAAGCCTCTATTCTAACTTGAAGCCCTGATCACTTTCCACTATTGACATGCAAGTGCTCTTAGTAGTACTCCAACCACACCTTGGTTTGCCTTCTTCCTTGAATGAAGTTGGCTTGTAGCAGGCGATAGAGGATACAGTACTTTGTTCACTCTTCATTTGGCTCTCAAGCTCTCCGCTAATTGTCAGAGATTCTTTGCACTATCTCTCACTTTCTCTTCTCTATACTTACACTTGCTTAGTCTAACAAATTTTGCTTATACACTCTTTACTTGGCTTGCTAACTCCTTGAGTGTACACACACTGCACTTGACATGTGTAACTAAGAGCTTGGCCTTGGTTGTGCAACCCACTTTCCCACTCCTTGGTGCACACGCTTCCCAACTTCTTGTATTTCTTATGATGCTTTTTCCTTTTTGTTATCTCCAAGAATCTTGTAACATACACTCCAAAATATCCTATTTTGTCCTATAGTGACCTTAGGAAAGTACCTTAATAAAAACAAAATATTAATGGGGGGACAAACATAGGCTTTTTGCATAGTATGTAAACGTTGCACCTTTGACCTTGAATTTTCCAAAATTTACACAAGGGAGGGTTTATCTAAACGTTCCAAACTCTTCATAACCCTTTAAAACCATTTGAAACATGTAATTAAATTCAACCAAAGGACAAATGTGAGCCTACACATGTGGAGTACCTATGCACCCACTCTTCGGTAGCCCATTATCTATATGTACATAGGTGTGTGGTGAAGGAGATTCAGTCGTGTGCCATGGTGTAATATAGCAGAGAGATAATTCTATCTCAATCTCCCTTTCTCCCTTTGTGTCGGCTACAGAGACTAGGTGTCTACTCGCTATTTTTTCTCCCTCTCGCTCTCTCAGAGATGGAGGTATAGCAACCAAGACTTCTACTATGGTGCAAAAGTGTTGGGGCTTCTCCCCTTTACAACGATTGCTTGTGATACTATTGGCTAGATCCATAAAGTCAAAGCTTCAAGATCTCCTTTGCACATGTATAAATGGAGATTTTTTATTATTCCAACACTATCATTTGGCCTCTGCACAATGGAGGTTACATCCCGATATATGTAAAAGCCTTCCAGGTCATTTTTTTATGTGGTTGCTTCTGCTCAAAATAAGGGGCCATATGCTTTTGTTGTAGAATTTCTTATCGAGGGTGTTTTTATGGTTATATCCAAGGTTGTTGTTGTTGTTGCTAGTGTCTGAGAAATTATTCTCTCACTCTCTCTGTGTGAGAGCTAATCCAAACAAAGAAATTCTATGATTGGTATAGAAAATGGCGCATAATTGCTCCCTTAGTGTTTTGGATAGAGGTGCCTTTACTTCTTTGCTCAAGTTGAAGCTTGGAACCACACAAAGTCGAGGCTTGTCCATAATGCAAGTGATAATAGCCTTGTGTCCTTGTTCTTACATTGATCTATATAAAAGATTTAACTAAAATAAATGGAGAAACAAACTACTGAGTGGCATGCAGGAATGTGCAAGATTTTGTGGGTTTGACGAAGAGCGATCAAATCAGATCTGCTCGACAATAGCTTAGCTTTGTGATGTGATGAACACATAAAACAAATGAAAAGGTGGTAATTGTCAGGCTTTGATCCTGAGATGTCCTACATGCAATTGGAGTATGTATCCATTACTCTAGCATTCCACAAGATAAATTCCTCTCAGTCAATATATACACATGATATAGTATTCAAACTATGCCAAAATCCCTCTGAAAGGGGTTGAGCTTAATACTTATCAAGCAAACATAGAGGATGTGCTAGAATGAAAAATCAAAATAGTGTTGATAAACACTTGAGCATGAGATATTTCGACCAACGTAGAGAAGAATCAAGTGAGTAGACCATGAAATGGGAAAACTCACATGGATTAGAGTGACCTTACCAAGAGCATAGAGGAGGCTCCTCAAGCTTCTAACCAAGTACAAAGTGGGGAAGAGGCCCTCCTTATATAGATTTGGAGGGGGCTCTCCAAAGTACATCATATGTGGGATAATTCCCCTCGAGAATGAATACACAAAATGGCAAGGTACCCAAATACAATGAGATAGAATATCAGAAGGAAATGAAATGGGAAATGGAGTGTCTCCTAGATAAAAAATGGAGGAGCCATATAAAAACTCAAAAGGCTCAATCACTATTAACCCATGCACCAATTGAAGGAGAGTGACATGCGGCTTTTTTGCATGCCAACCTATAGGCCCATTAGGTTCATAAATGTGTAGTACCCTAACTTGCAGGCTTTAGACTATATTCCTTTTTTTACTAAGGCTATCAATACCTTTCTTGTTGACTTTGCATGCCATTTGCTCTTGGATAGTAAGCACATTAAGTATAGTCGAAAATCATGTACCTTTTAAAAAGTTCATATCATACTTTTTTGACAAAATGCTTCCATACATCAATACAAATTTCTAATCGACATGCATATCTACAAACGATGTTGGCATACAAAAATTCAACAACTATTCGGGCAATGCAATTTAGTGAAGCAATGGCATCAACCCACTTAATGGCATAATCTGTTGCAACCAAATACTTCTCCTTTTTGGGAAAATATATGTAGGAAAAATAACTATGAAGTACAAAAACCATTTCTCAAAGGGGTTCCATGAAGTAGAGACAAACAATGGATGTTGCCTCTGCTTGCTAGGCTTGGGTCCACATCTTTGACATGCATAACATGCAGCTTGTGCTTTCTCCTCTACATCTTTGAACAAAGTTGGCCACCATAAGCCAACATCTAGAGGTTTCTTGACCCATAATGTGGTCATAGAGGTGCCCACCACTTGGACCTTCATGTCTAGTCTTAAGAATTTGTTGTTTTTCCTCATCTTCCATGCACCTCCTCAGGGTACTATCCTTCCCGTACTTGTATAATTTTCAATAAATAATGGTACATGATCTATTTTTCATGAGCGATCTCTTTCTCTGCATAGATTTCGCTTCTTCATGATACTTTTCTATCTTGATGAGTTCTTTGATATCTTTGTACCATCTACAAGTGAATACATTAAATAATTAAGCATCCAAGAAATCATCATGCAAGTTTCAATGTCTGAGTTTCCTATGATTACTTTGGTTATATGATGAGCCAAGAATTTTTCCCTGCCTAGTCTATGAACTATGGAAAATTCCACTTCTCAAAACAAAAGGATCCATCTCCAAGTTCTACCTATTGCTTATCACTTATTCAATAAATACTTAGGTGTCTGATGATCTATAATAATCACAAATTTCACCCCAAGCAATTAATAATGAAACTTTTTCACTACAGAGACCATTGCCAAACCATCTCCTACAAGCTTTGATCTAAGAATCGGGTAAGAATTTTTGTCTTCTTCTTCCCACTTGAAAGGGACATCTTTTGTAAGCCTTGAAAGTGGTCAAGGTATGTTTGCATACATCTTGATAGACCTTCTATTATATCTATTATGTCCCAAAATGTTTTGTATTTCCTTTGGTGTCTTAGGCTTGGGTAACTTCATTATAGCCATAATTGTTTTGGGTCAAGACCCATACCTATGAGAGACACTACATGTCAAAGAGGAGTACCCTTTGTTACTAAAAAGTGACACTTGTTTGGATTCAATTCCAACTTATTTTTATTGCATCTTTTGAAGACTTGTTGTAGTTGTGATAGATGATCATCTAAGCAGTTCATAGGAGTATTTATAAAAGTACCTGAGAAAATAGAAAATCATATATGAACATTCAAAAAGCTTCCAAAAGAAGAGATCAAAAGATGAGTTGAAAGTGGCAAGAGCATTTCTAATTTTTAATGGAATTTTTACATAAACGTAAGTACCCAAGGATGTAATGAAACTAATCTTATGTTGATCCTCTAGGTGAACTGATGTCTCATTACACTCGCCAAACCCATCCATGAAGTTGTACACTATATGTCCAGCCACCTCTTCAATAACATGTTCTCTGAAAGGCATAGAGAACCCATCTCGAATTGCGACCTTTTTTTGTGCTCTAAAAATCACACATATCCAAATATTATTAGTGTTCTTCTTGGATACATTGACCATTAGAGAATGACATTCCATGTGTTCCATATCGATGATAATGCCAACATCCTCCACTTTTTGAATCTCTTGGTAAACCATTTCATAATACTTTGAATTGAACCTATAGCCCTCATCTGTTATTGATTTATCTCCTTCTATCAATCAAATTTGTAATACCAGGAAAATACATCATAAAATGAGTTCTTTTGAAAGGAACTTAGGATGATCCCAAAACCATGTGGAACCTAGCATGGGATGAGGGTTATCTTTTGTGCCTAGCTCAATTTTTTAAACTGGTTTTTGTTTCATCAATGTGTATGTAGGATCTTTCTCATCTACATGTTTTACATCTTCCATAAATTTCCTCCACATAGTTCTTGTGTCATATGCAGAATCACTTTGGATATCAATCTATTCTTCCTTTTTATTCATCTATCCTCGAAGAATTTTGTGAATCGAAAAAGAAGATTCTTCACTATTTTGCTTTACCTTCTTTGTGTCGTTGGTTTTCTTTTCAACATTTTAATCACCTTCATCTATAATGTACTTGATAGTTGGTCTCTTCCCTCTCCATTGAATTGTTAAAAGCTCACCCAATCAAGAACCTTGTATGGTCTCTTCTTTTCCTTGCATTTATCACATATAGAGAAATTCTAGAATAGGGAAATGATTTACTTGTTTCCAACCATAGTAAAATATCGTCTTCCTCTTCAACATCCAAAATTGTACCTTTTATCACATCTTGCTCAAAACTAATGCTAATATTGGTTTTTCCATGGCTATCTCGTCCTTCTTCCAAATGAATTCACTTTAGCTTCTTTCCTTCATGCTTAATCCACATTTTATCCTTTCGCCTATCATGCAAAACACTGGCATTCCTCAACCAAGGCTTTCCCATCAATAGTGGAAACCCTCCAACAACATCTATGATCTCAATACAAAAAAAAATCAAGAGTAAAAATGTTAACTTGTACCAAACTTTGCACTCCAGACACCACTCCCAAATGCTTTACTCTTCTCTATTCTACCAATGGTACTAGGAAGTTGGCGAATTCTGCAAGTTGGATACGAAGATTTTCCATAGTATACTATGGCATTAGATTTATACATGAACCACCAATCACTATGACTCCATGTAGTGTTTGATCTCTTATACTTATAGGAGCCTTGGACTCTTATAATTAGTAAGGGGGCTTTCCCTACCAACTTTCCTTCACACAAGTTGTTAGTCCTTGCAACCAAATTGTTTTTCTATCAACACCTTTTTATCTTCGTTCTTTTTCACTTTGAGAGATGTGATTAGCTTCTTCCCCTATGCTCAAGCTACCTCCTCCCACCATGCATGCCAAATTTGTTGGGGAAATTCATACCTAAATGGGATTGAGTATTTTTATGAGAAAAGTAGAGAAGAAGACATACACGTTCTACCTAAAAGTTCTTTGTGCTTTGATTAATACAAGAAGATTACAATGTCTTTGGTTTCATGAATAAGACAAAGTACTCATTGCAGGTTTTACTTTACGAAAAAAAACACCTAACTACTTCCAAGTACTTGTGCAGGTAGTCAATCTCTATGTCACTTCTTTACGTTAGCTCAATGGCTTGCTTCTGTTCACCCTTGCACTCAAGCCTCCACTCAAGTTGAAGTCTTGATCACTTTCCATTGTCGACCTGCAACTCCTCTTGGTAGTACTCCAAGCACACCTTGGTTTTCCTTCTTTCTTGAATGAAGTTGACCTAGATAGGCAATAGAGCATACAATACTCTCTTCACTGTTCACTTGGCTCTCAAGCTCTTCACTAATTGTTAGAGAGTCTTTGCCCACTCTCTCACTTTCAATCCTCTCTTCTCTATGCTTACACTTGCTTAGTCCATTCCCTTTCACTCATACAATCTTTACTTGGCTTGCCGACTCCTTGTGGAGTGGGAAAGTGTGCTACATATTCAAGGCCAAGATCTTGGATACACATGTGAAGTGAAGTGAAGTAAAGTGTGCATACCTTGTGCACACACTTCCCAAATTCTTCAATTCCTTATGATGCTTTTCTTGCTTTTGTTTTCTCCAACAATATTCTAATGTACACTCCAATTATATCTTGCTTTGTCATATAGTGACCTTAGGAAAGTACCTTAATAAAAAAAATTAATGGGGGGCAAAACATAGGCTCTTTGCATTGTACATAAACTTATCACTAGTGATCTTGAATTCGCCAAAATGTACACATAAGAGAGGGTTGATTTGAACCTTCCAAACTCTTGAGAACCCTTCAAAACCTTGTAAGAAACCTTTGAAACCTATAATGAAATTCAACCAAAGGAAAAATATGAAACTCAACATGTGCATTACATGTGCAACCATTGTTAGATAGGCCATTGGCCACATGTGCACCACTTCTGCACCTCTTTGATAACTAAGCACTATGACATGATAAAAAACAATTCTTGCCTCTTGTATCTAGTATCTTTGCTTGAGCATGGTCTAGTATTGGTCTTGTGAAGGAATGATTTCTTTTATAATGTCATCCTCCCTACAAATTCATGCTCCAAACTTGCTAACATGGAAAATCAAATGATTTTATTATGTTGATGAAGCTCTAACTTATAGGCAACATCACTTATTTTAACTATCCTTCAAGGACGACAATACCTCTGAGATATGTTTGTTCCTTTCTTTTAATTTTTAAATGTGTAGTCCTAAAAGGGACTTGTAAAAATAATTTTCTCTCATTCTTTAAAAACTACTGAACACTTGTAGTGATATACATAACCCTTGACCATTACAATTGCTTACTAGTTGGGGGCAAGGAGGGGGCAAGTTGAGAGACACAGAGAGAGAGAGAGAGGAAGAGAGAGATGTCGAGTACAAGGGGTGCATCTCAAGGAGTTTATTTTTCCTCTCTTTATTTTATTTGAAAAGGAAAACCCATTGAAGGTTGGTGGGGTGTTTTCTTTATTAATTAATAAAAATACAAAGAAATGGCACAAAAATCCCAATAATAGAAAGGTATTAAAAAAAGCTAGAAAATCCCAAAAAAAATCTAAGAAAATAATTAGAGAGCTAGAACAAACACTTTCTCTCAAAAACACCAAACAACCTTCATTTAAATCATAAATGCTCAAGAAAGGGGTAGAAAATAAGGAAAAAAATTGCCAAAAAATCCTAGAAAAATCCCAAAAATTACCAAAAAGAATCTAGAAAAAATTACAAAAACATCCCCTTGTCTCTAATTATTGATTAACCTCAAAATTTCATTTAAAATACCCAAAAAAATCTTTTAACATTAGTGTTTAGTTTCAAAACTCATGAAGTAAAGAGAGTAAAGGAGAGGGCTATTTACAAGCCCACCAAAATGACCAAATGCCACGAAAAGCAAAAGACCGCAATTGTTTTGTTGTCCATAGACCTTATCCTTGAAACATTGACTAGTGGTAGTGCCTCATCAAATAAGGTTTCCAGTTGCATTGCATCCCACTTAAGGAGTTCTTCGATTCTATATGGACCTTACCAATAAGAAAGCTATTTGCCTCGACGTTGTGTCTCCAACTATGGTCTATGTAGAAGGACCAAAATTCCAACTTGTAGTTTGCTCTACCACAAATGTCTATCATGAACCTCCTTTGTCTTTTCTTTTGTTTCTACAATTTCCTTTCTGCATCCATGTGAAACTCTTCTAGCCTATTGAGGGATGAGAGTGGCAGACACCAAGCGGTTCATCTTTGTTGCTATACCTTCTCTCATACAAGAGCGATGTAAAAACTCAAAAGTCTCAATCAGTATTACATCATACACTAATCAAAAGAAAGTGACATGTGGTTTCTTCGCAGCTAAGTTATAGGCCCATTAGGTTCCTAAATATGTAGTACCCCAAGTAGTAGGCCTTAAACTACATGCCTTTCTAACCAAGGCTATCAAAACCTTGCTTGTTGAATTTTTTTCTCATTTTCTCTTGGATAGTAAGCATATGAAGTGCAATGGAGAATCGTGTGCCTGTTAAAAATTACACAAAATACTCGATTCACAAAATATGTCCCTTCATCAGTACAAATTTCTAATCGACACCCATATCTGCAAAAGATATTCGCATAGAGAAAATCAACAACTATTTGATCAATGCAATTTGGTGAAGCAATGGCATCAGCACACTTAATGACATAATATATTGCAACTAGCAATTACTTCTCCTTATTGGGAAAAGATGCTGAATAAATAGGTCCTATGAAGTACAAACCCATTTCTCAAAGGGTTTCCATGAAATAAAGACAACCAATGGATGTTGCCTCTGATTGTTGGGCTTGGGTCCACATCTTTGACATGCATAACATGTTTGTGCTTTCTCCTCTGTATCTTTGAACAAATTTGGTCCGCTTAAGCTAGAATCTAGGGATTCCTTGACTCATAATGTGGTCGGGGAGGTTCTCACCACTTGGACCTTCATGCACAGTCTTAAGAATCTATTGTTTTTCTTCTTTTTCGTGCACTTCCCCACGGTACTATCCTTTTGCACTTGTATAGTTTTCAATCAATAATGGTATAGGGTCTATTTTTCATGCGCAATCTCTTTCTCTGCATAGAGTTAGCTTCTTTAGGATACTTCCCTATTTGAAGGAATTTTTTGATATCTTCATCCCATCTACAACTGAATATACTAAATAACTAAGCATCTGAGAACTCCTCCTGCATTCCAATGTCTTAGTTCCCTATGCTTACTCTGGTTAGATGATCTGCCATTCACAATTCTATTGAAAGTGGAAAGAGCATTTCAAAGTCTAAATGGCATTTTTTACATAAGCATAAGTACCCCCAAGGTGTGATGAAAGCCATCTTATGTTGCTCCTCTAGGTGAATGGATGTCTAATTATACTCCCTAAACCCATCCATGAAGTTGTACGATGTATGTCAATCCACTTCTTCAATAACATGTTCTCTGAATGGCATAGGGAACCCATCTCTAACTACGACCTTGTTGAGTGCTCTAAAATTCACACATATCCAAATTTTACTGGTGTTCTTCTTGGATATCCCCCATTGGAGAATGCCATTCCCTATTTTCCACAATGATGATAGTTCCAACATCCTCCATTTTTTTAATCTCTTGGTAAATAGCTTAGAATACTTTGGATTCAACCCATATCTTTCATCCCTTACTGATTTAGCTCTTTCTATCAATGGAATTTTATGTTCACAAAAACTTTCATCCACTCCTTCCAAGTCCTTGTAATGCCAAATAAATACATCATAAAATAAGTTACTTTTGAAAGCAGCTTAGGATGATCCCATAATCATGTGGCAGCTAGTGTGGGATGAGGATTATCTTTATTTCCTAGATCAATTTCTTTAAGTTTTTTCCATTTCATCAATGTGTCTAAAGACTTTTCTCATCTATGTCTTTTGCATCTTCCATAACTTTCCCCCACGTAGTCCTTGTGTCATATGCACAAGCACTTTGGATATCAATCAACTCTTCCTTTTCTTTCATACATCCTCAAAGAATTTTGTGGATTTGAAAAGAAGCTTCTTTACTATGCTTCTTTACCTTCTCTACGTAATTGGTTTTCTTCTCAACAATTGAATCAGCTTCATCTATGATGCACTTGATAGTTTCTTCCTTCCCTCTTCGATGACTTGTTATACGCTCATGCAATCCAGCACTTTGTATGGGCTCTTCTTTTCCTTCATGTTCTTTTGTGTATATAACATATAGAGAAACTCCATAACAAGGAAATCAGTTACTTGTGTCTAACCATACTAAAATATCTTCTTCCTCTTTAGCATCCAAACTTGGACCTTCCATCATATCTTGCTCAAAACTATTGCTAATAGTTTAAGTGATATTGTTTTGTCCATGGCTATCTCGTCCTTCTTCCAAATGAATTTGCTTCAGCTCCTTCCCTTCATGTGTAACATACATTGTAGTCTTTCCCTCATCATGCAAAACACTGGCATGCCTCAACCAAGGCTTTCTAATCAATAATGGAAATCTTCTATTCAAATGTGGTAATCTCAATGCAAAAGTTCTAAAGTAAAAATGTTAGTTTGTATCAAAATTTGTGCTCAAAACACCACTCCTAGAGGCTTTAGTGTGCTCTCTTCTGCTAGTGTCACTATGAAGTTGGCAAGTTTTGCAAGTTGGAGCCCAAGATTTTCCATAGTATACTTCGACATTAAATTTATAAATGAACCAACAGCCACTATGACTCCTTGTACTAAGTGATCTCTTATACTTATCTTGAGCCTTGGACTCTTATAATGAGTAAGGGGGGCTTCCCCTACCAACTTTCCTTCACACAAGGTGTTAGTCCTTGAAACCAAAGTGGAAGTGAACAATTCATCTATAACTTACAACACCTCTAACCTAAATTTTGCATCATTTTTAAGAGATCAAAAGTAATCACTACTTCTTCATTAACTTTAATAGCCTTGAAGATTTTGATTCCCTTCGAGTCTAATGCATGTCCTTCCACTCTTTTTGAGGCCATGTTGTATGCTCTTTCAAGTCCCTCTTGGTTGTATATCTTCATCTCTATGGAAGGAGACTTACCTCTTCCAATTGTCTCCTTATCCTTAGTCACTCCTTCTGTTGTGGACTCTTGATTAGGTTCCTCATGAGGCAGTACTCCATTATTACTTTTTTGCATCACCATGAATCCAATCTCTTCCAAATGAACTACTATAGTGGTTAGTAATGGGATAATTCCCTCATACTAATTTTCTTTGTTGATAGAGATCATCTAGATATGTGGTCTAGATGTGGTGGCCTTGTTTGCTGTGCAACAAATGGTGTAATGATCTCTAGCCCCTACGTATTTTCTACACAGAGGGTAAACTTCTAGTAGAGTTTTTGCTTTGGTAATGCCCATATTCTCAACATGTAAAACAAATAATTGACCTCCTTGACCCATTTCCAAAATTTCCTTGGGGACATGTTTTGAATATTATCATGAGTAAGAGTCATGACCATTAAATTTGCTGGTAGAGAATTTCCTATTTAAGCTCCTCCTTGTTCCCAATATGCTTGTCTTGGAGTACCTCTTGATTAGCACTCATCGGCTTCATATCAAAGCTTCCTGCATAATTGCAAAGGTATACTTATCAGATGCCTACTTGCTACACATTTTACTCCAAATTCCACTTTTGGCTCCACTTCTTGAATGAACCTCTTGTAGATCCTAATAAAGTTGTGCCACCTTTTTTTCCTGGGACTAATCTTCTTTTTGAAGCTTTAAAGGTTCAATTTTTGTATCATAAGTTTTCCCTTACACTCTCTTCTTCCTTTGAGGGAATTTTGTTGGCTCTAAGGTTGCCAAGTTCCTTCCTTAATTGGGCTTCTGGATCTTTCCATGGAATATGGAAGAACAAAAGACCCCACTCCATGTTGTTTCCTAATTTGCGTCAACCTTGTTGTTGAAGAAATTAATTCATCAATTCTTGTTATAGGAACCACTAACTCCTTTAATTTGCATTGGGTAGCTACTGGTAGTGGCTAACTAGCAAGCCACCTTTTGACAAAAAAATCATGTACAAGATTTGATAACTTGGTCATAAGCAATTTTTCCCATTTGAAAAATTTGAGGAATGTCTCTCCAACACTCAAGCTTAGACTCTCTAATTCTTTAATAATATCTTTTGTTGTATTTTCTTATTGGAATTTTTTTTTAAGCATCTTTCATTAGATCCCAAGTTGCAAAATTTTGGTTCGAGAATAGGCTAAATCAATTGTTTATCAACCTTCTAATATCTTTGAGAAGAGTATCAAAAAGGCATCTTGTCTTCCTATTAATCCCTTCAAGTTAAATAAAGTTAAGAACCTCTTGACATGCTAGTTAGGGTCTTCATGTGCTAAGCCTCTCAAGGATGGAAACTCAATAGTCAACCATGACGGTAAAGTTTCTAAGTCTATTTGGTTTGCCATGTTCCCTATGAAGATGATGAGGAGGAAGAGGGACTAGCTGACCTATGTGCAACTTTTTGTCTTGTGGTTTTGAAAGAGATTCCATTGCTTAAGGTTTGGTATGGAGTTGCGGTCATGAGCTATGCATTCTCTTCCTTGAGCTTAGGATGAGTTCTAAATAGAAAGAGATTCACCTCTCAAAATTGTTGTAACGACACCTTTTGCTCTTCCTTCTTCATTTTGAAAGATGTGATTAGCTTCCTCCTCTATTATCAAGCTACCTCGTCCCACCATACATGCCAAATTTGTTGGAGGAATTATTCACATAAATGGTCTTGAGTATTTTTAGGATAAAAAAAGAGAAGAAGAAATACATGTTCTATCAAAAAGCTCTCTGTTCTTTGATTAATACAAGAAGATTACAATGTCTTTGGTTTTAGGAATATGGCAAAAGTACTCATTGAAGGTTTTACTTTGAGACAAATATTACACCCAAGTACTTCCAAGTGCTTGTGCAGGTAGTCAATCTCTATGTCACATCTTCACCTTAGCTCAATGGCTTGCTCTTGTTCACACTTGCACTCAAGCCTCCACTCAAGTAGAAGTCTTTATCACTTTCTACTATCGACTTGCAAATCCTCTTAGTAATACTCCAACCACACCTTGATTTTCCTTCTTCCTTGAATGAATTTGGCCTATAATAGCAAAGAGAGCATACAATACTCTCTTCACTCTTCACTTGTCTCTCAAGATCTTCACTGCCTATCGGAGAGTCTTTGCCCACTCTCTCACTTGCAATTCTCTCTTTTCTATACTTACACTTTCTAAGTCTATTGCCTTTTTCTTGTACACTCTTTACTTGGCTTGCCGACTCCTTATTGATACGCACACTTTACTTCAGTTTAGCTCACATGTGTATCCAAGATCTTGGCCTTGGATATGTAGCCCACTTTCCCACTACTTGGTGCACACACTTCCCAACTTCTTCAATTCCGTATGATGCTTTTTCCTTCTTGTTGTCTCCAAGAATATTCTAATGTACACTCCAATCATCTCTTGTTTTGTCATATAGTCACGTTAGGAAAGTACCTTAATAAAAAAATTAATGGGAGGAAAAATATAGGCTTTTGTCAATGTTTGTAAACTTTTCACTTTTGACCTTGAATTCTTCAAAATGTACACATAAGAGAGGGTTCACTTGAACATTCCAAACTCTTCAAAATCGTTCAAAACCTTGTAAAAAGCCTTTGAAACATGTAATTAAATTCAACATAAGGAAACATGTGAGTCTAAACATGTGCACCCATTGTCCGATAGCCCATTGTCCACATGTGCACCTCTTTTGCAACTAAGAACTACGACAGGCTTGGAAACAAGTCTTCCTCTTGTATCTAGTATCTTTTCTTGAGTATGGTCTATTCTTGGTCTTGTAAAGAAATGGTTCCTTTTATAAGGTCATCCTCCGTAAAAATCCATGCTCCCAACTTGCTAGCATGGAAAATAGAATGAATTTATTATGTTTAGAAAGCTCTAACGTATAAGCAATGTCACTTATTTTGACTATCCTTCAAGGACTACAACACATTTCTTTTAATTTTTGACTATGTAGCCCTAGAAAGGACTTGTAAAAATACTTTTGTCTCGTTCTTTAAAAACTATTGAAGACTTGTGGTGATCTACATGAGCCTTGACCTTTACAATAGCTTACTAGATTTTTATCCTTAGTATCTTAATTTTTTTCAATCTCAATAATATTTTTATCATTTATATTGTTATTGTATTTTATTTATAAAATATGCCATGTAATAGTGACTTATCACATGTGTAAACCTGTGAAACTACTTTCATTGTTCTAGGTAGATAGATTAATTGAATGTGGTTTATGTTTTGATTAGCATATCAAGGATCATGAGGGCATGAAAATTGCTTATTCACTTGATGTTATATCTTTTGTGAAAAATTTTTATAAGAATATGTTTAAAGAGTTAACTATTTACTAAAGGTTTTAAAGTTACTTTCAAAATCAATGGGTTGTGAATTTATTTTATTGTAGTCAAAATCATTTAAAAATGTACACACACTGGGACCTTCTAAAAGAAAAGAATGTCGTGGAGATTACAATCAATATTGAGTGTACCATCTTTGCTCTTTGTCCCTATGTTTTGTTATTATTTTTGTATCTTATTTTCTCTTTTGTTTTTTACATATCTATATATCTCAATGTGAATCTTCTCCTTTTGTATGCACTTTTGCATATGAATGTAATCTTTTAAGAATGGTATCAAATCTTGCGTGCAAATAGCAAATGCATGAAAATCATCCATGGGGATGGACACATAGACCTACAAAAAGATAAGAAAAAGTCCAAAGGACCCACCCAATGACCTATATCTATGCACCCACTCTCGATCAACTCTTGTAACCCCTCTGCTTATAACAAAGGTAGAAAAGTATCATTATCTTCTTTATCATTGGATTCCTTATCGTCTTGTCTTTGCTAATGTCATTATCTATGCAACATGAAACCCCTTCAATTAGGAGAATGGCATCATGGAATTCCACATACACGAAGTGGGAATTCAAACCCACCACCTATTCATCCATACTATGTGTATGTACTGATGTCCCTTCACTGTTAAGAATTATTGTTTAATTCTTCAAATCCAATCTCTACTTTTTTAGATTCCCAAAATTTAGATAGCTTCTCTTTTTTCCTAATAATACTTTTTTCTTTTACATTCAACCAAGATTGTTTGGTTCTAAAAATAAAAGCAACCAACATGAACCTTTATGGGTGTAAGGATGGTCAATTTTTTGTTTGTTGGTTATCATAGTTTGATCATATCTATTCAAACGAATCTTACTTAGTTCTTGAAAAGGTTAAAGCATAAATTTAGTGGAATTTTTACTTAGTTCTTGTAGGTAAAGCATAAAGTTAGTGGAATTTCTACACCATACCATTGATTTTCCAACTACATGGGAAAATTTTCAAGAGAACATGAAATAGTATTTTTTACCACCTAAATTCAAAACACGTGTTTCACGTCTTGGACCACTTTTGCATGGAAGAGAGATGTTCTTTGGCAATAACTTCTTCTTATTTGAATTCTTTAAAATGTTCTTGAATAAATGCTACAACACAAATAGGAAGATCCTTAAGAGATGTAAATTCAAGCAAAGATCAAGAATTTACTTCCTAAAGTCTACCTGAGCCAATCTCTTTTGCCCATGATGTTGAGAAGAAGATCAAGTCATCTACAAAACTAGTCCATCAGTATGTCTACAACACCACATTGTAAAGAATAAGTTTCTTAAAAAGTGTGTGTTCCAAAGTATCATCTGTTCTTCTTCACAACATATACTTATGAGAAAAACATAAAGCTCACATGGGTGTTTAGATTAATGAGTGATTAGTGATGGAACAATCAAAGAGAGTGGTGTTCACACTCTATACCCTATAAAATACTAAGCTAAAGGGTGGGAGGAGGATATGTTTTCCCTCACTTAATGCTTTGTCTCTAGAGATAGAAAGGAATTTCATAACTAGCCTAGGCCCAAAAAATTAAAAAAAAAAAGAACTCATCATAACATCGTTGAGTGGTCACCTAGTGGTTTTTTGGGTGAAAAGTTCTATTTTTTACCCCAAATTCAAAATACATGCATGACCTAAGTTAAAATGTTTTAATTTTCTCAAAGTGATTCATAATAAATATATTTGCCTCTTAAGCTTCACATTTTCATACTTAGGTCCCCAAAAAGTCATCTCTTTCCATTAGTTTCTGCTTTTGTGTATCATCCCAAGCTCTCTACATCTTCCTCATCGAACTAATATTATAGATTCAAGAGCTTGAAATTTTCAATGGAGACATCTAAAGCTTGTATTCGGTCAAAAGATGGACTCACATTAAGATACCACAATATCAAAGCTAGAGAAGGACACTGGCTACCACACAAGTTCTGTAAATGTGCATGTGTTGGGGCTTCACTCACTAATTAGAAATGAGGACAAGAAGATGTCAATGAGAAAAAGAAGGACCAAGAACCAGAAGACAAAAACATTCAGAAAAGCCATGCATATGTGAAGGAACAAATTCACAATCATAATATCGTGAAAACTAGAGAATCAATCAGAATCCCAGAGATTCTACAATCCTTGATTTTAGGAGCATATAGATTAGTTGTTTATAAATTCTCACTTAATGAAGCAGGGAAGTGGAAAGTGAAGTGGATGATGAAGTGGAGAATGAAGGAAGAAAGAGATGTATAGACTGCACTGAATATAGAATGTAGTACATACTAAAAGATTATAAATAAAGCAAGCAGAATAGAGAACTCGTCCAAGGTGCAAAATATATACAAGAGAGAGAGAGAGAGAGAGATTAGAGAAATCCGAGCGTAAGTCCTACATGTGAGAGAGGTAGCCGAGATAGTTTTGAGAGAGATGTTGATGGAAAGTTACTCAGATTAGGAGAACTTTCTATGGTTATGAGCAGAAGAAGGCCATACCATTTTGTACACATCTTCTCCAATAGAAAGCACATATTTGTGGACTAGAGTAGAGTCAACTCTCTTTGTGTGAAAAAATCTAAGTGATTTCATATCTGTATGAACGTCAGTTATAGTTACGTGTTTTACGGTGCATTCTTGAGTTCTCAACGTATAGTATAAAAGTCTTCATAAGTGATAGCATACTGTGAAGTTATCGTCTTTTAGTATAGATGAATTGAAGAACTTTGCAAGTCGAAATGTGTACTCAGAAGGTCAAGTTCAAATATGAAGGTATGTCAAGTTGATGAAGTCAAGTAGTCAAATTTTTGTACAAAAGTAAGTGCAAGTGGTAAAGCAAAAGGAAGACACCAGATTGTCTGATTTTGAGAAGTTTTTGACACCAGAAACCCATTGGAATGAAACTGTAAACCACCAGAAAGTCATCAAAATGAAACTATAAGTTACCAAAGAGTCATCGTAAAGTCACTGTAAATGCACTGGAATGAAGCCAGAATAAATTCCAATTTTTCTCAAAGCTGAGTTTTAGGATTGGCGAGCTAATGGTGATTATAGAGGTGTTCTAATATCACATTAGTTTGTTTCTTATGGTGTCCTCATACACCGACAAGTGGTATCAGAGAGAAAAATTACCACTATCAATGGTATTAGAGCCAAAAGTTCCTTAAGAGGATTGAAGAAGGCTTTAGTGGAAGAGGTTGTAGCAAAAACAAGAAGACCATGGTGGATCATATCTCCATTGATAAATTGGATAGAGATAACTATCCTGCTTGGGTAATGAGAATGGAAGCCTTACTTATGAGTAAGGATCTAATGAAGTACGTGACAAGTGAAGAAGAAAAGCCATCACTTGAAGACGATTGTAGACCAAAGAAAGAAGAGTCACAAGCCTTGAAGCTATGGGAGAAGAAAGATGCAAGTGCAAGAGCTTCCATATACAATACTATCATAGATCACTTGCTACCGCACATTAGAGGTCTAGAAATAGCTAAAGAAATTTTGAATGCATTGGAATATCATTTTTGAAATACTACTAAAGCTACGAAGGATAGCTTATGGTCAGAATTCACAACCTTCAAGAAGAAGCAAAGTTAGAGCGTTAGTGATTATGTCACTAAGATGAAAGACTTGGCAGATAGTCTTGGATCTATAGATGAAGACATTGAAGATCATAGGTTGATTGGGCAACTACTTGCAGGTTTGAGAGGAAACGAAAGGTGGAAACCCTTTGGACTTTCTACTGAACTTTCATTAAACCATTTTGTACCAAATTTAAATCAGTTTCTTGGACTGATGCTTACATTTGAGCAAGATTTGAAGTCAGATGGATATAAATGTCATAGCACTACTATGTATGCAAAGAATAAGAAGAAAAGTGATAAAGGCAAAAAAAGGATGAAGAAGATCGACTTACCAAGCAAATTATGCAAGACGAAGAGGTAATGACAGAAGCAAAGACAGAGGAAATGGAAGAGGAAGAAGTAACCAGAATAATAGCAAGAAGACATGTTGGATTTGTGGCTTGAGCAATCATCTAGCCTATGATTGTTGGCATAATCAACAAGGTGCAAATCCGAATCAAGGCAACAATGGTAGAGGATGAGGTGGAAGACATCAAAGTCAATTTCAAAGAGGAAGGTAAAATCAAAGAGGGGGCTACAGTAGAGGTGGAGGTAGAAATTGGGGACAAAACCAATCCAACAACACCACCTACTACAATTATGCAAATGATACATAGAATGAGGTCCATGCAACATTGATCATGAATTTAATAAGTACATCAGAGAAGGAAGATCTCAAGCTATTTGATATTGACTCTGGTTGCTCTAATCATTTGTCAGGTAATATAGAACTAATGTAAGAACTAGAGGAAAGCACTTCTAGACATACAATTCAAACAAGTGATAACACAAGACACAATGTATGTTCAATTGGAAAGGTGAAGTGCAAGAGCGGCGCTGACCTATTAACTAATGTACTATATGTTCCCACAATACCTAAGAATCTGATTAGTGTGGGTCAAATAGTGGAGAAATGATTTCAAGTCAGATTTACAAATGAAGGTGTAATTGTGGAAGATCGAGACAATGGGTACAAACAAATTGTCTACCGTAAGAAGGAAGGTAGACTCTTTACTCTCAGAGTGCAAGGGAATATTGTTCAAGCCTTAATCGCACATGGTGATGAAGTGATTATAGAACTAGATTTGTGGCATAGAAGATTAGGTCATTTTAATGAAAGAGGAATCAAAACGATGGTGGCAAATAAATCTTTATTAGGACTACCAAATGTGCAAAAGCAACACATGATTTATAAATGTGAAGCATGCCAAATGTGAAAAGCACAAAGATTACCATTTCAAAAGAAAAGATTCAAGCATGATGGAGTACTAGAGCTCATCCATATAGATGTATGGGGACCAACGAAGGAAGGATCAATGAATGGATCTAGTTATTATGTTCTCTTCATTAATGATGCTACAAGATGGATAACTCTTTATGTTTTGAAGGAAAGATCAGAAGTGTGTGGAGCCTTCAAACATTTTCTAGACATAAGCTCAAACCTAACACTGAAAAATATGTGTTCATTGGAAATGATGAAAAGCAGATGGGCTATAGGTTATGGAGTCCTCTAACCAAACAGTTTATGGTATCTAGAGATGTGACATTTGATGAACAAAAGATTTGGTACACATATCAAGATTACAGTATTAAAGCATCTGAAGAAGAAGTAAGAAGACAAGAAAAAGGAAAATCACATATGTAGGTAAATGGAGATGAAGATCAAATGCAAGCGAGCACATCCGGAATTGGATCATCAAGGAGGTATAAGGATGTACCTAGGTTTGATGAAGAAGTGTATTTAGATACACACAAAGAATGCAAACCGAGAAGGTCAACGAGATTGAAAAAACAACCAATAAGGTACTCATATGATACTTCTTATATGACTCAAAAAAATTATGCTTATATGGTCAAAGAAGATGAAGAACCATAGAGCTATGATGAAGCAAAAGGTAAGAAACAATGGGAAGAAGCAATGAAGGAAGAGTTCAATGCACTTGAGGAGAGAAAGACTTGGGAATTTGTTCCAAAACCAAATGGTAAGAAAGTGATTGGAAATAAATGGGTGTATAAAGTGAAGAAGCTTGCAGATGGAAGAAAAATTGGATACAAAGCTAGACTGGTGGTCAAAGGCTATGCACAGATGCATGGTATAGATTACAATGAGACATTCAAACCTGTGGTAAAGATGTCAACTATAAGAACGATTATTGCTATTGTAGCATCTAAAGGATGGACATTGAGTCAACTAGACATAAAGAATGCATTTTAAAATGGATACATATCTGGCGAAGTATACATGGAGCAACCTCAAGGTTTTTTGAACTACAAGTACCCAGATTATTTTTACACATTGAGAAGAGCACTCTATGGATTAAAACAAGCTCCAAGAGCTTGGAACTATAGGCTTGTGAAGTATCTTAATGATCTTGGATATCAAAGCTCAAAGGTAGATGCAAGCCTACTTATTAAAAGAACAGACGAAGGTATAATCTACTTTTGCATTTATGTAGATGAAATCATAATTATAGGTACCTCAAATGAAAGAATTACAAAGGTAAAGAAGATACTTGAGAGAGAGTTCAAAATAAGTGATCTAGGAAAATTGTCATATTTTCTTGGAATGGAGATCTCTTATGAAGATCATGGTATATATATATATATATATATATATATATATATATATATATATATATATATATATATATATATATATATATATATATATATATATATATATATATATATATATATATATATATATGTGTGTGTGTGTGTGTGTGTGTGTGTGTGTGTGTGTGTTTGTGTATCACAGGAAAGGTATCTTTTGAACTTACTAAAGAAATTTAACATGGAGAACTTTAGAGAAGCTTCAACTCCATTGGATGTAAATCATAAGCTTAGCAAGTATGATGGCGCAAATTTCAAAGACATAAGGAAGTATCACTCATTAGTGGGAAGTTTAATTTACGCTACACTAACAAGACATGATCTTAGTTATGCAGTAGAGTTCTTTCACAATTTATGCATTGTCCAAAGGATCAACATTGGACTGCAACTCAAAGAGTCCTCAGATATATAAAAGGAACTATAAAGGAAGGATTATAATATCCTTTTACTTCAGATATAAAGTTGAAAGCATATAATGACTCAGATTGGGCTAGACGTCAAGATGATAGAAGATCAACACATGGATACATGGTGTACATTGGTGATAAGCTCGTAAGTTGGTGCTCAAAGAAGCAACACACAGTGGATTTATCATCAACCGAAGCAGAATACAAAGGACTTGTAGAAGTAGCTAAAGAAGTAATATGGATGCAAACCCTGTTCAAAAGCTTGATCATAGATCAAGGTATACTTACTATACATGGAGGCAATATGATTTCATTATATCTTGCAACAAACTGAGTATTTCATGCAAGAACAAAACATGTAGAAATTTAGTATCACTTCCTAAGAGAAAAGGTAATGGAGAAGGAACTTGAAGTGGCATATACTCCTACAAAAGATCAAATAGTAGATATTTTGACAAAAAGTCTGGACGGAGTGAAAATAAGCAGATTCAAGGAATGGCAGGGATAAAACAAAAGAAGGATATATGAAGAAATCAAAGGATGCTAATTAGTGATTTACGATGAACTGTTGGGGCTTCACTCACTAATTAGACATGAGGACAAGAAGACATCAACAAGAAAAAGAAGGAGCAAGAACTAGAAGACCAAAACATTTAGAAAACCCATGTCTATGTGAAGGGAAAAATTCACAATCGTAATATCATGAAAACTAGAGAATCAATCAAAATCTTGGAGATTCCACAATCGTTGATTCTAGGAGCATATAGAGAATTTATATATAAATGCTCACTTGACAAAGCAGGGAAGTGGAAAGTGAAGTGGATGATGAAGTGAAAAATGAAGGAAGAAAGAGATGTATAGACTCTGCCGAATATAGAATGCAGTACATACTAATTGATTATAAATAAAGCTAGTAGAACAGAGAACTAGGCCAAGAAGCAAAATATATACGAGAGAGAGAGAGAGAGATTAGAGAACTCGGAGTGTAACTCCTCCATGTGAGAGAGGCAGCCGAGATAATTATGAGAGAGATGCTCATGGAAAGTTACTTAGAGTAGGAGAACTTTCTATGGTTATGAGCAAAAGAAGGCCATACAATTTTGTACATAGCTTCTCTAATAGAAAACACATATTTGTGGAATAGAGTAGAGTCAACTCTCTTTGTGTGAAGAAATCTAATTGATTTCATAACTATATGAATGTCAGTTACAGTTACATGTTTTACGGTGCATTCTTGAGTTCTCGACATATAGTGTAAAAGTCTTCATAAATGATAGCATACTGTGAAGTTAGCATCTTCTATTATAGATGAACTAAAGACCTTTGCAAACCAAAACATGTACTGAGAAGGTTAAGTTCAACTATGAAGGTATGTCAAGTTGATGAAGTCAAGTATTCGAATTTTTGTACAAAAGTAAGTGTGGGTGGTAAAACAACAGGAAGACACCAGATTGTGTGATTCTGAGAAGTTTTTGACACCAAAAACACACCAAAATGAAACCGTAAACCACCAAAAAGTCATTAGAACAAAACTATAAGTTAACGAAGAGTCACCATAAATGGAATGAAGCTAGAATAGATTCCAATTTTTCTCAAGGCTGAGTTTTAGGATTGGCGAGCTAATGGTGATTATAGAGGTGTTCTAATATCAAATTAGCTTGTTTGTTGTGGTGTTCTCATACACCGACAAGTGGTATCAGAGAGAAAAATTACCACTATCAGCATGGATGTGTATGCATCCCTCTAGAGCCTTCATCATCTTAGAAACCATGGAAACTTTGATCCTCATTGGAAGGAAAAGATATTGGGCTTAGATAATTACAATGGTTTCATCATCTTAGAAACCATGGAAACTTTGATCCTCATTGGAAGGAAAAGATATTGGACTTAAAATTATTGGGATGATTTCCATTAGTGTGTGGCTATCAAGTGAGCCAATGCCCATACTATGGCTAAAATTGTAATCGTACAACTATTTCCTCAATTTAACCTACCCTTGGAATTAATATCTCATCAGGTTACCCATTTTATGATTCTATTAATACATAATATTGCTGAATGATTTGCTATTAGGCATAACTTCAGCTCTCCATATTATCCAATGGTTAACGGATTGGTAGATTAAAGTACCAACAATGTATTGCTAAGAATTCTACAAAAATTGGTCCTCAAGCATTTGAGAGATGGGGGGCAATATTTACCTGCAAACTCTGGGCCTATAAAACTATCCATAAACTAGCC
The DNA here is from genome assembly GCA_020310875.1 of Ceratopteris richardii. Lineage (NCBI taxonomy): Eukaryota > Viridiplantae > Streptophyta > Polypodiopsida > Polypodiales > Pteridaceae > Ceratopteris > Ceratopteris richardii. Next base: position 77,038,017 of record CM035421.1, on the reverse strand, counting down.
ATCAAGTTTACCCCATTCAAACTCAGTTTTTTTTAGAGCAATCATGCGCCTAGAAGAAGGGATAAAAGGTCTTTGGTTAGTGGTACAACACCATCTTCTCTTGAAAGACTCTTTCGATGAACACACAGAGGCCTTGCATACCCTAGAGGAATAGAGGTATTTAAAATTTTTATTACTTCTAGATATGCAATCTTGAAAGAAAAAATGGCACAATTGTAATCTATGAACCCCTATTTTAAAAGTTGTAGATATTTTTATGTTTTCCAGCTCTACGTTAAAAAGAGGCAAGAAAATTTTAAATTACGTGGATTCTATATCAATAGAAAAGTTTGTCAAGCCACTTTTACTTTATGGACACTTCATTGAATTTTGATCCCTAGTCTTGTTAATGAATCAAAGTTGCACTCATACCACTAGTGATCTAAATCATTTTTCTCTCTTGACCACGTTTACATATGTGGTAGGTGACACCACCTCAAGTCACGAGAATGCATCTCTCTCTCTATATCCTCCAATCGATATTTTGTACCTCTTCATTATGAAGCATTTTGATAGTGATGCACCATGTTGAACTCTCCTTTTGGAGAGCTCCACAATGATTCCCTCATAGGAGAAAATTGGGCTCTAGGCATCACACACAATAGTCCACACAGAGGCTACAAAATATGCAAAAAAACACAGTACATAGGGAGCACGAAGATAGATTTCGTAGGTGTTACAAATGTAGTTGAGCTTACAATTTGTGGCTGACCAAGCCACTATATTTTTTATTAAGGAACATATACAAAAGTGTCCAACGGCCATTTGGCCTTTCACATGGACACTAACGGTAACAATCTCCTTCTAAAGGCCAATATGGCCAAAGTGACTATGGGAGAAAAATAAATAATGATAAAGAATACCTGAGTGTAAGTATACAAATTATACCTCCCACATGATGGGCATGTTACACAGTATACAAGTAACTGTGTAAGGTCATGAATCAAGTAAACCCCATCAAGTAACAACAGTGTTGAAAGTTATCCAGTGGTAGAGCTTTAGTCAAAGCATCTACAAGATTATCTTGAGTATGAACCTTCTCAAGAATAATGCGCTCAGTGGCTAAGAAGTCTCTAATGAAGTGATACCTCACCTCAATGTGTTTGGTCTTTGCATGATAGACGAGACTCTTTGCCAATGCAATGGCACTCTTACTAACATTGAGTAAGTGAGGTACATGTTGCGGTAGATCCATATCACAAGCAAGATGAGAAAGCCACAATGCTTCCTTACATGCCTCACTTACTGCAACATACTCTCCTTCTGTAGTAGAAATAGTTGTACATTCATGAAAATGAGATCTCCAAGAGATAGCACCTCCAACAAAATGAAAAATATACCCTAATGTAGACTTATGATTGTCTACACAACTAGCATAATCAGAATTTGTGTAACCAATAATAGATGCTTTCCCTCTACCCAAGCATAGACACTTGTCCTTAGTGCCACTTAGATATCTCAAAATCATCTTGATCGCTTCCTTCCAGGATTTAACATACATCTGCTCACAACTCCCACTACAAATGCAATGTCTGATCTTGTAGCTACCATAGCATACATGAGACTACCAACAGCAGACTGATAAGGAATTTTGTTCATGAATTCCTTTTCCTCATCTGATTTGGGGTAATCATCCTTGCTCAATTTCACATACGTGGGTAAAGGTGTAATCAATGCCTTTCCACCCTGCATATGGAACTTGTGAAGTACTCTGGATATGTACTCACTTTGAGACAAGTATATGCATCTTTTACTACTATCACACATAATGTGCATGCCAATAGTATGTTTGGCATCCCCCAAATCCTTCAATGTCACACTCAAGTTCTTTTTGAGAATTGACAAGTCATAAGAGGACTTCCCAACAATGATCATATCATTGACACAAAGTATCAAGCATATCAAGCTGCCATCTGAGCATCTTTTTGTGTAGAGACAATGATCCTCATTGCTTTTGGAATAGACTTGAGCCTTCATAAAAGCATAAAACTTTTGGTACCATTGTCTAGGGGACTATTTGAGTCCATATAAGCTCTTCTTTAGCTCACAAACTAGACTTTCTTTGCCAGGAACTACATAACCCTCTGGTTGTTGCATATAGATCTCATCTATAAGATCTCTATCCAAGAAATTAGTTTTCACATCCATTTGGACTAGCTCTAAGTCCTCCATTGCAACAAATCCAAGAAACATTCTCAAGGTAGTCATCTTGACCACCAGAGAGAAGATTTCCTCAAAATCAACACCATGTTGTTGCTTAAAACCCTTTGGAACAATTCGTCCTTTATACTTTGGAGAAGCACTATCTGATGTGAATTTTAGTTTATGCAACCATTTACATGGTAAAGCTTTCTAGCCCTTTGGCAAAGGTACTGAATCCCAAGTACCATTCTTGTGGATAGAATCCAATTCACTCTTCATGGCACGCTCCCACTTGACATGATCCTCTGTCTGCATATCCTCTTTGTAGCAAGAAGGCTCAACAACATCTATTAGCATAAAAAAATTCAAACCTGGAATAATCCGACATTCTCTTGAACATCCCTATGGGCAGAATTTTTATGCATGCTAATTGGAGGATTAAAATCCTCAAACACCACTCTTCTCACTTCAACCTCCTTAATGGGTTGTTTATGCATCTTAGACTCATTGAAAATGACATTACTACTTCTAATCACTGACCGTGTTTCAAGTTCCCATAAGTGATATCCAAATTGGCCTTCTCAACCATATCCAAGAAAAATGCATTCCTTTGACTTATGGTCCAACTTTTGTCTAAGGTTCTTGGGTATGTGAACATATGCTTCACACCCAAAAAATCGAAGATGATCATAATATGGTGGCTTCCCTGTCCATAACTCTTGTGCCACTTTCAAACCTTTGGCAATACTAGGTGAAAGGTTAATCACATGAACTACAATTAACATTGCTTCTGCCCAAAAGCCTTGTGAAAAGTTTGCATGATGCATCATAGAAACTACTCTATCCTAAATAGTTCTATTCATCCTTTCAGCTACATCACTTTGTACTGGGGTATAAAGAGTTGTAAACTCTTACATTCCTCTAGATTGACAAAAAAAAGGTTGAATTCATGTGAGGTATACTCACCCCTATTATCTAAATGTAAAGCCTTAAGGTTCGTTCCTTTTTCAGTCTTAACTAAAACAAGCCATTTTCTAAAAGTAGGGAATATCTCATCCTTTGCTTTGATAGGATATACCCAGACTTTTCTAGTAGCATCATCTATGAAAGTGCCAAATTAAAGAGAAACACCTAGTGACCTTGTGGGAATAGGACCACACACATCTATATGAAGGAGATGTAAAGGCTGAATTGAAGAGTCAATGTGCATGTTGCCCACATTGCTAGTTTGCTTTCCATATTGACAATGCTCAAAAAATGAAAATTTAGAGAAAGATAACACAAGTAAGTAGCCAGGACAAGAAATATTTTCCATTCCACTACATGATATATGGCCCAAACAGCCATGCCAAATACAAGACATAGGTTGTTCAATAACAGCTAACAAGTGTTCTTTTTGGGATACAAATAAAGGATAAAGTGAGCCAACTTTGCGTCCTTTTGCAATAAGCATATTGCCCTTTGATATGTGAAAGGAATGAGCATAAAAGACCACCTTGTAACCAAGGTCATCAAGTTGACCAACTGAGATCAAACTGCATGATAATTTAGGTACATGGCATACATTATGCATAGTAAATTTTGAACCATCAATGAATTGCACAACCACATCTCCAATCCCAACAACATCACAGTGATAAGAATCAACAAGTCTCACAGTACCAAGAGATTTTGATGCATAAGTAGAGAACCACTCTCTATGTAGTGTCACATGGAAAGAAGCACCAGAATCTAGCAGCCATGTGTGGGAAAGAGAATCAATCATAAGAGCCTTAGTAGGAATAGCATTGATTTCTTCAATCTTCGCAGTCAAAGTAGATGGTGCAGGTAGCTGTTTAACATGCCCATCAACATTTTTTCCCTTTACCTTTAGAATTCTTTAATGCATACCAATCTTTCTTCATGTGTCCTTTCTTATGACAATAATGGCATTCGATATCCCTCTTCCTTGATTTACTTCTACTCTTATTTTGTTGACCATTCTTTTCCTTGTTCTTGCTCTTGCCACGTTGTTGATTCTTTCCCTAGTAAGAATCACGAACATTATATGCATCTCCACTCTGAGTGCCAACATAGATTTTCTACGAATCTTCTCATTCAAGAGTGCTCCACATATGTCATCATAGACTAGTTTAACACCAGGGCACTATTGATAATAGCAGTGTAAAATGTATCCCATGATGATGGCAAGGTGCATAACAACAAGACTGCTTTCATTTCATTATGCATTTCCATTTTTTGAGCCTATAATTGAGAGAATATAGAATCAAACTCACTAAGATGAGCAGCAACATTATCTGTGTCCTTCATGCGGTCATATAACTTTCTCATCATATGCACTTTATTTGATGTCATTTCTTTTTCATATGTATTGCATGACTTCTTCCAAAGCTCCTTTGCACTTTCACAGACCAATACTATAAAGTAAGCATTATCTGCCAGGTGCAATTGAATGGTAGACCTAGCCATTTCATTCAACTCATCCTAATCATCTTCATCCATGTCAGCAAGCTTCTTTGAGATTCCATTTATTGCCTTCCATTTCCTCCTCTAAATCAGCACATCTTTAATCTCATTCTGCCATAGAGCAAATTTTGTGCCATCAATTTTTGGATCTCAAAATGGTCTTTGCCTTATAAGTTATAGCTCCTTCTGGGAACATTGGTACTATACCCTGATCTGCCAGATGTGCCTGAGATCTCTGATGCCATGATGATCGAGAACTGACGAGAATGATAATGGAGCTAGAAGATTCGAAACACCACTAAGGCTCAAAAAGGATGAACAAATGTCAAATTTTGGGAAAAATTAACAGATTCTCCCCATAGAAATAGATTAATGAGTAGTAATTACCAACCAAAAGCATTTTGTGAGAATATATATGCTCACACCAATAAGTGTATCAAGGAGTAAATCGACCATTACATAGTTGACAAAATAAATCTAGAAAAAGTTTGTGAGAATCTCCTCTACAAAATGGGCATATGATCAGTGTGAAATGCACATAAAATTGCAAGTACTGACACGTAAACGTGCATAGGCAATCACTAACTCCACTGCCTATAATTTGTTAACCGAAAAAATCCAACTTGGCTTATCGAGCACCTATGAACAATTACCATACACCTCCTATGTCGAGGCAGGGTAATTCTTCCACCTGCATCACCGAAGAGACCCTCACATCTAGGTATCTCTTAGTTAAGAGAATTTCACCATGACCCTCTTTATCAATGTCAAAGGCTTTATGCAAAAACATAACTCCTATATCAATGATCACATGGACGTACAGAAGTGGTATCCATAGAAGTGTGCATAGTGTGTATGTGCTCAATATATGCAGTAAGATGTCACTTAAAGTATGAGTTCACAGGCCAAACACTAGCCAACAACACCTATAAGTGTCTATCAACTCTATTCTTTTGACTCAAAAAACCTGCATAAACTTGCAGTGGCTGCTCCCACCTCAACTAAAACCTTTCATAAAACGTGTAGATTTACTAGTGTGGCTAAACAACACAGCCCCAAAGGTGAATATTTGTTGTCGAAGAAGTACAAGAGCAGTCTTGTTGATGTTCTTAAACCCTTGTAAAGAGAATTGTGCGCAAAAGTACTCCAAAATGGCTCTAACAATCAGCCCAAAAATGCTTCAAAATAGGCTTTCAAAGCAAAGAATGAAGCTTTGAAGGACCAAAACATGTTCAAGATAATTTTAATCTTAGTCTTTCCCCTTCTTTAGACACCACAAGAGTGTAGTTTAGTGGCAAGAGAGCTTGTTGGTTAAGGAGGCTCCAAGGGCAACAAACTGGGATGGATGACCTCCTAGGAAGTGTTGGGAACCTCTATCTTCATTGATCGCTCATGTCCTCCCTTGCATGTAACCAACCATGAATTTGGTGACTTGGATCACAAGGTATGCCTTGGTTTCCGCCTTAGTTGTAAGCCTTGGAGAAAGCCTTGGATGAGTGGGTGGGTGCCTGCTTTGCTTGCACAAAAGGAACAAAGCTTTTGCATCGAAATGTTCTAATACTAGTGAAGTATTTTGATAGCAATGTGCCACCTTGAACTCTCCTTCTTGAGAGCTCCACATTGATACCCTAAGAGGAGAAAACCAAACTCCAGGCACCACACATAGTATTCTGCATAGAGGCTACAGAATACGCAAAAAAACACAGTACATAGGGAGCACAAAGATAGATTTCATAGGTGTTACAAATGCGATCGAACTTACAATATGTGGCTAATCAAGCCACTATATGTTTTATTAAGGAACATATACAAAAGTTTCTAGTGGCCATTTTGCCTTTCACATGGACACTAATGGTAACACGTTATTCAATAATTATGTGCTTTTGCATGTCCATCCTTTATAAAAAAACTCCTATTTCTTGCTCATTAATTCAACAATGAAGCTTTACAAAGTGCATGTAGACTTTCAGAACCTAAGCTCACCTAGTGTACATGGTGTACATAAAATACCAGGAAGTCCATAGAAGCACACTCTTCAACATGGTGCACAACTATCTGAAGCACCAAGGCCTCCTACATTTTTCTCTCATAGATTAGTATCACATTCTATTGCACTCGCAAGCCTTACAGCTCATCAATCAAATCAGAAAGTGTAGGCTTGTCCAGCCCATGTGAATGTTGCATGTCAACAATGACCAGTTGCATGTTACGATTGAAATGATCACCAGCAGATTACATTTCTATGCTCATGGAATCACATGGATGAAAAAGTCAAAAATCATCTTGGAAACAAAAATGGAATTTATAAAGGCCACCAACAACAAACACGTGATCTTGGGCAAAGGCAAGGGAGGCAGATTTCCTCAAATTTCTCCTCAAAGCAATGAATCTGAAAGGCAAGCATTTTTTCAGTCAAACATTCTATAACTTCTTGTGTAAGGCAATGAAAACCTAGTTTATTTGGGTTGAATATGTTTTTTGAAAGATCATTAGAGAAATTCAACATCTAATCAAACATGGTGGCATGGTGAATCAAAATTCTTAAACATAGGTAGGCCACCTCCTTTCCCTAATTCTACCAGCCCCAAGAGAACCATCGATTCTAGTTTGCAATTCGCTAGAGCCTTAACCTATCAGAGCTCATACCTAACCCACCACACCCTCCAAATTCTCTTACCCCTCTCATTGAAGATTTTCAAGAGATGGATGAATCTGTCATGGACAAAGGAAACCATCCTGAATCTTAGATGCCATGTGGTTTTCTATATATCATTATTGGTTCATAATTTGGAGAAACTAATGCTTCCATTGCATTTGAAACATGCCAAAACCCTAAGATCGACTATCTACTTGCTTCATTCTGATATCGAGAGGTCTTGTTTTGGACTGTTGACAGCATCGATGAGATCATCAATTTGATAAGCGCCATTGATAACTGCCCTTGAACACCTATATAAGGAAGGCTTGGCCACATACATTCTCAGTCTTGCCAATTCTTGTCTTGAGAGCTCAAGGAGTCATGATCTCCAAGTGAGTACTTTCCAAGTTCTAGTTCCAGTTCTACTCTTGATCTTTGTTCTAGTCTTGTCTAGTCTGGTATACTAGACATCCTATCTTGTCCTATTCTAACCTCATAGTATGAGATCCTTTCAAGTTATTCCTTGTATCTAGTTCATCTCCCTGAAGCGAGTTCTTGTAATCCTAATATATTGCTTTGTACCTATGGGCCACCATGTTTGGAGATGCACACACGAGTCGAGTAGCAAAAACAAAACTCTGAAAGCTACATTAAGGTAACTACCCTACCTCTACCTATGCATTAGAATTAAAGAAATTGATATGTGATCTCACTTCCAATGAGGAGTATATCATAAGCCAATGTAGATAGGGTTTAAGAGATGATGTGAAGGACCTTCTGCTCATGATGTCAGAGGTTAAGACATTGAATGGATACATCGCCCAAGCCATTTAATGTGATAACCACCTTTTTGAAAGGAAATAAGAAAAACAAGTAGAAGGAAGACTTTGCCAATGGAAACTCTTCTAGCCCACTCCTAGAGAAGAGCCTATGCCTGAACCTATGAAAATAGATGTAACTATGTTCCAACCTCTAACCCCACAAGAGAAACGAAGAAGGAGAGACAACAAGTTATGCCTCTATTGTGGAAACCCTTGTCATATTGTAGTTAGTTTTCCCAAGAAGAGAACAAACTCAAGAATCACAATCAGCCTTGTGTTGATATATTTAGGTAGTGATGTGTGTGAACACTCTAGGACCGCCGGGGAACTTTTTTCCCTCTTTAGGAGGGTTTTTTCCCCCGGCTTGTATATACGCCTATTGCCCTAATGGGCTACATATCTTTGTACATTCTCTAGTAATACATTCAGTATTGTGTGTTTGTGCTCCAAGCTTCCTCTTCTTCCTTGTGCTGTTCGCGTGCTTCCGCAGACGTCTATCTCCAACAATTGGTATCAGAGCAGGTCGTCGCTTCTTCTAGGGCGCCGTCGACACTCCTCCGTTTGCAGTCTCAGATTCGTATGAAATTTGGTGAGCATACTCAGGGTGTTTCCGAGATCAAAACTGCTTCGCTTTGTGGTGCCAAAATCGCGATCTGAGCTCGTTTCGGCCTTCGAACGCACTATCGTAGCGCTTGTGCAGGCTATTTCGTCCTTTTGTGCCAAAGGTATATACCAGTTTCTGTTCGCCAGTTTAAGCGTCTCGAAGTCTACTACAGGTCTAGCAGAACTCGTCTGGGCAGTTATGTTCAACTTTTTGAGATACAGTCAATTTTCTGCATCAAGGTATTCTAGTCACCGGCCATGGCTGAAAGCAGTGATGTATTCCGTATGTTGGCTGTTGAGGATAAGTTGGATGGTACCAACTACCCATTATGGGCTTATATGATGCGACATGTACTGGTTGCAAAAGGATTGTGGAACATTGTGCAGGGTGTTGAAAGACGTCCTGTTACACTTGTAACGACAGGTACTGCAAATACAGGTGTTGGAGCTGATGAAGATGGTGTCGAAGATGATATTCCGCAGATTCCTGTTCGTGCTACTGTTTCTGTTGCACCTACTGCAGAGCAGATTCATTGGGATGGCAGAGATGCCCAGGCACATGCATTGATAGCTTTGTCTGTCAAACGTGCCATTATTCCTCACATTCGCTCTTGCAGAACAGCAAAAGATGCTTGGGATACACTTACCACTTTGTACCAGGCTAGGAATGAGGCTCGTGTTGCTTACCTCCAAAAACAGTTGGAGAGTAAGCACATGAATGAAGGTGATTCTATGGACAGTTTTCTTACAAAGATCAAAGACCTGAAGGAACAATTGATTTCTGGTGATGAGGTTACACCAAATAGCTCACTTGTGCAGACCGTTCTGAATGGTCTTCCTGATTCATATCAGAGTTTTGCCTCTACTCTTCGGTTGATGATGAAAGGCAATCTGAATGCCTTGTCATTTGAGGAATTAGTCTCTGTTCTGTTGCAGGAAGATCAGTCCAGGCATAACAGGTCCATTATGCATGTTGTAGATCAAGCTTTCTTGGCTAGTCAGAAGGGCAAAGGAAAATGGAGCTCTTCTACTATTAAGCAGAAATCTGCAAATGCTGTACAATCAAAGAACCAGGATAAAGATGAGAAGAAATCAGAAAAGCAGAAATTGTTCTGCAAGTACTGTAAAGGAAATGATCATATTATAAAGAACTGTCCAAAACTGGCTGCTAAAGAGATAAAGAAGAAAGAGGCTGGAATGGTTGTTGCAGAGGCCTCTACACCAAAAACAGAGTCTGCAAATCTTGTGCAGGAAGAAGAATGGGCATTTACTACTGTCTGCAGTTTTGACCCATCTTCTCATGATCAGTGCATGTCTGCAGTAGACTCAGATGTTTGGTACTTTGATAGTGGGGCGACCAAACATATTACCTCGCAGCGTAGTTTCTTCTCTTCACTCGAGCCTGCCCCTACAGGGAATATTGTCACATGCACCAATAACTCCTCTTATCCTGTTATGGGAGTTGGTAAGATCATTATGACTACTGCTGTTGGTAGTTTTTTCACTTTGTCTGATGCTTTATTTGTGTCAGGGATCAAAAAGAACCTGTTATCAGTTTTTGCATTAGCCAAGATTGGCTTGGTTGTGAAATTCGTTGATGACAGGTGTACAGTCCATGATCTCTCAAATGGCGATGTGATTATTGCTTCTGGCATTTTATGTCGTGGGCTGTATAAGCTCATAGACTATGAAAGATCTGTGAATGATTCGGCATGTGCAGTTCATGATTCTCAGGCTATGTTAGATGCAAAGCTTTGGCATGCACGCTTTGGTCATCTGAATTTTGCTAGTTTGTTACGCCTGCAGAAATCTGAAATGGTGTCCTCTTTGCCCAAACTTGAGGGACCTGGAAAACATGTTTGTGAAGGCTGTATTTTGGGCAAAATGAAGCGTTCTTCCTTTCCAAAAGATGGTTCAGTTCGGGCTACGTAGAAATTGCAGCTTGTACATAGTGATGTCTGTGGTCCTATGCAGACACCCTCTTTTGGAAATTACCTTTACTTCGTGACTTTCATTGATGATTTTTCCAGGAACGCATGGGTATATCCACTCAAAGCAAAGTCCGAAGTGTTCATGTGCTTCAAACAGTTTTTGGTTTTGGCTGAAAATCTGTCAGCATGTAAAATGGGCACCCTCCGTTCTGATCGAGGGGGGGAATATATGTCTTCTGATTTTAATGCATTTCTGGCTGAACGTGGGATAAAACACCAGTGTACAGTGCCGTATACACCTCAACAGAATGGAGTTGCTGAACGAAAGAACAGGTCACTCATGGAGATGGCGAGGTGCATGGTCAAAAGTCAGGCTTTACCACATAGTTTTTGGCTTGAGGTTGTCATGTGTGCAGCATATGTACTGAACAGGTGTCCCACTAAAGCATTGCAATCTATCACTCCATATGAGGCTTGGCATGACCGCAAGCCATTTGTTGCTCATCTGCGTGTTTTTGGTTGTTTGGCATATGCATTAGTGCCTGAACAACATCGCAGAAAACTGGATGATAAGGCAGTAAAATGTATTTTTGTTGGGTACAGTTCTGAAAGTAAAGGCTATCATCTGTATCATCCACAGACTAAACGCATTTTGGTTAGCCGTGATGTTGTCTTTGTGGAAGATGCTATTCAACCATTGCTTTCATGTACTAAGGAGACATCTGTTAGCTCCAAAGACATGTATGATACTTTGATGCCTCTGTTTACAGGTGGACAGGCTAGTGTTGGTCCTAATGAGGCAACTTCTCAGCCTTTGCTGGTTTCATATGATGATGCAGATCATTCCATTTCTGATGCAGATTTACATGATGCACTTGTTGATGAGAGAGCTGATATTGAGCAGGCAAAAACTATGCCAAAATGGCTGGTGCAGACTTTGCGTGACAGCAAATTAGATGCACCTTTGTCATATCGTACTCGTTCAGGCTCTCATAGTGCCTCCTTTGCATCAGATTGCTATGCTATGGCTGCATCTAGTCTCTGTGATGAGAATGAGCCTGTTTCTTTTGATGAAGCACAAAATTCAAAAAATTGGATGGCAGTTATGCAATCTGAATATGATGCTATAATGAAGAATGGTACATGGTCTTTATGTGACTTGCCTCCTGGCAAGAAGGCCATTGGCACTAAGTGGGTATACAAGCTGAAGCATAAACCTGATGGTACAGTTGATAGGTATAAGGCTAGGCTTGTTGCAAAGGGTTATGCACAGGAAAGAGGCATTGATTTTGATGAGACCTTTGCACCTACATGCCGTATGACTACTGTTCGGAGCATTTGTGCACTTGCAGCCCATCATGGTTGGAAATAGACATTAAAACAACATTTCTGAATGGTGACTTGCATGAAGAAGTGTATGTTTTTCAACCCCGTGGCTTTGTGCAGAAAGGGCATGAAAACCAGGTTTGCAGGTTAAAGAAGGCATTATATGGTTTAAAGCAAGCACCACATGCTTGGTATGAGAAGATACATGCCTATCTGATTGCACATGGTTTTGAGAACAGTCCAACTGAAAGCACCTTATATGTTAAATGTGCTAATGATGTGCTTCTGATCATTGTTGTCTATGTTGATGACATGCTGCTCACTGGTCCTATTGAGACACATATTGCTGATTTTAAGGCTGATTTGCATGCCTCATTTGAGATGTCTGATTTGGGGCATTTGCATCACTATTTGGGTATTCAGTTTATGCACGTTGATGGTGGAATGGCTTTGTGTCAAACGAAATATATTGACACATTATTGCAGCGTTTTGGCCTTGAAGACTGTAAGCCTATTGCCACTCCTATGGAGACAGGTTTACAATTGAGTCTTCATGATGCTGGAGATGCATTTGATGCTGTTCTCTATCAGCAGGCTGTTGGATGCTTGATTTACTTATGCATTACTCGGCCAGATATTCAGTTTGCTGTCTCACAGATGAGCAGGTTTATGCATTGCCTAGGAGTCATGCATTGGAAAGCGATTAAGCGCATCTTTCGCTACTTGAGTGGTACTCGGCTACTTGGGTTGTTTTATCCCAAGGGGGGATCACTACCGCCAGATTTGCATGCTTTTTCTGACTCAGATTGGGCTGGTTGCTATGACACTCGTGTGTCCACCAGTGGTTTTTGCTTCGTGCTTGGTAGCTCATGTATATCTTGGTTGAGCAAGAAGCAGCCTACTGTGGCCACTTCCAGTTGTGAGGCTGAGTATAGGGCAGCTTTCACAGCGACTGTTGAGTGTGTGTGGCTCAGATGCCTTATGGCTGATTTGGATGTTGGCCAGTCTTCTGCCACCACCATCTTCACTGACAGTCAGAGTGCATTGGCAATTGCGAGGAACCCTGTGTTCCATGCTCGCACTAAGCACATTGAGGTGCATTATCACTATGTCAGGGAGAGGTTCTCTGATGGGGAGATCAGCTTGGCATATGTGCCCACGCAGGAGAACATTGCAGACCTTTTCACGAAGGCTTTGCCTAGGGAGAAGTTTGAAGCTTTCCGCAAAGCTTTGGGCTTACTTCCTTTTGTGGAGTGATTTCCACATAGCTTGGCACTTCCTTATACATGAGTGCGAGCTCCTTGTTCACCGCATCACTCCCAGGGGGGATTTGTTGATATATTTAGGTAGTGATGTGTGTGAACACTCTAGGACTGTCGGGGCACTTTTTCCCTCTTTAGGAGGTTTTTTTCCCCCGGCTTGTATATACGCCTATTGCCCTAATGGGCTACTTATCTTTGTACATTCTCTAGTAATACATTCAGTATTGTGTGTTTGTGCTCCAAGCTTCTTCTTCTTCCTTGTGTTGTTCGCGTGCTTCCGCAGACGTCTATCTCCAACACCTTGTAGAGTAGGGAAATGAGGAAGCCTAGTTTTAAAGGAGATCATACATCTGCACCATGATATAAAAAAGGATCTCATTATTCCAACAACACCCATAGAAACATGCCTTGCCCATGTCAAGTTAATTATGCCCAAGAAGACCCTTTCCCTTATAGCCCTAATAGATTCAAGAGCCTCCTCATGTTCCATCAATGAAGGATTGGTGAGGAAACATAGGATTCTAGTACTTCAAAAGAACAAACTAGTAGTAGGTGAAGTAGTAGATGGAGAACCTCTAGCATCTAGGATTATTACCATGGAGACCACACCATTAAGAGTACACTTAGTGATCATGATTCCCACATATGTTTCAATATAATATCGTCCGATAAATCTTATTATCATTGGAATGTTGTGGCTAAAGAAACATAATCCACACATTAATTGGGAAAATAATAAAATCACTCATTGAGATATCCAGAAGAAATTGAAACATGTGTAGGACCCAAAGCCTTCATACATGCAGTAAGGAAGTAGCTGACATACATGATTTATGTCGTACCAATTCAAGAGTCCAAGAAAGATGATCGAGTGAAGCTACCCAACCAGAACCATGGTTTTGAAGATGTTTTGAAAGGAAGAATCTAGATATCCTCCCACGGCACATACATCATTATTGTGCCATAGAACTTCAAGAGGGAGCACAACCACCCTTTGGACCAATCTACAAACTATCTCTAGAGGAGCTTACATGATTACGCAAGAATATTGATGAGAATCTAGCCAAGGTATTTATTAGACACTCAAATTCTCTAGCAAGATCCTCTATTCTATTTGCAAAGAAGAAGGATGGGACTCTCTGAATGTGTGTAAACTATCGTGGCCTAAATATAGTCACTATAAAAAATAGGTATCCTCTACCAATTATATCACAACTCTTGGAACACCTTGGAAAATGAAAGCTCTTCACAAAGATTTTTCTTCAAGGGGCTTACAATCTTGTTAGAATCAGAGAAGGAGACCAATGGAAGATAGCATTTTGAGCAAGGTACATGTATTTTGAATTTGTAGTTATGCCATTCAATCTTACAAATGCTCTAGTCTTCTTTTAGCATATGATGAATGATATCTTTTGAGAATATTTAGAAGATGTTTTGGTAATATACCTTCATGATATCTTGATATTATCCAAAAATCTAGAGGATCATGAATGCCATGTAAAGATAGCTCTAGAGAAGTTAAGAGAGAAAGTTTTATATGCTAAATTGGAGAAGTATTCTTTCCACTAAACAGAAGTGGAGTTTTTAGGGTACATTGTCTCAGAGAAAGGAATCTTTATGGAGCCTAAGAAGATCGAGACAATCATTGATTGGCAACCAGGTCATGTGTTTGAGATGTACAATGTTTTCTAAATCATAGGAGCAACCACTACTAGACTTTTTCTCAGATACACCTTTAGGCTTCATGGATTGACTAATGATATTGTTAGTGATCGAGGTCTGCAATCGATAGTCTTTACACCATCAACTATCATCAAAATGATTGTTTTGAGCTTTTACCCTTTGCAAAGTTTAGTTATAACAATAATTTTCATACATATACCAAGCAGACTCCCTTGTTTGCAAATTATGGACAACATCCAAGGATGGATATACAACTTTCAAATCATTTCAAGGATCTAGTTGCCATAGATAAGGCCCAATACCAAATGGATAATCACAAAGAACTCAAGGAAGAGATACATAGAGCTCAAGAACAATATATGTAGTATATAGATCAGTAATGTGTTCAAAATCCATCCTAAAACATTGGGGATAAAGTGTGGTTACTCAAAAATAATTTGTAGACTTCAAGGCCTTGTGCAAAGATAGACCATCAAAGATTTGGTTTGTTCACCATGTTGGTCGAGATTAATCCAATGATTTTCAAGCTCTATTTACAAAGTACCATGAAAATACATAGCATTTTCCATGTGTCCATGTTGGAACCATATCAAATTTCATCATTGAGGGGGGAGAGACCTAGTCCTTCACCACCTATCAAGATTGATGATCATGAAGAATTCAAAGTCGAGCATGTCCTAGATTTGATAATATCTCGAGGAAAATTGGAGTGCCTTGTTCATTGGAAAGGGTATGAAATCAATGATCGTACTTGAGAACCAACAAAAAAGCTTCAGAGAGCACCAATCAAGGTTCAAGAATTTCATAAGAATATATCCAATGAAGAGGAGACCAGAGAACATGGCTGCTCCTCATGGAACTGGTCGGTTCAGGGGGAGGTGATGTCATGGACAAAGGAAACCATCTTGAACATTAGATGCCATGTGACTTTCTATAACTCATGATTGGTTCAAAATTTGGAGAAAATAATGCTTCCATTGTGTCCAAAACATCAAAACCCTAAGATCAACTATCCAATTACTTGATTCGGATATCCAAAGGTCTTGTTTCAAATTCTTGACATCATCAATTTGATAACCACCTTTGATAATCACCCTTGATCGCATATATAAGGAGGGCTTGGCCACATACATCCTCAAGCTTGCCACTGCTAGTCTTGGGAGATAGGGGAGACGTGATCTCCAAGTAAGTAGTATCCAAGTTCTAGTTTGATTTCTAGACTTGTCCTTTATTCTAGTCTTGTCTAGTCTAGTATCCTAGACATATTGTCTTGTCCTATAGTAATCTTGTAGTACAAGATCCTTTCTAGTTATTCCTTGTGTACAGCTTGGGTCTCTAATAGAGGTGATTCTATATGAGAAGATCAGGGATGCAGTGTGCCTACCATGGCCCCGGACTACCGTGACTCTATTCATCATGGCTTCCTATCTCAATAGACCTTTGTAGCAAGGATACAGTACAAATGAACTCGTATAGAAGTGAGAATCAATCCAAAAATGCTCGATGATAAGTAAACAATAACTGAACCAATTGAGAGTGTTTATATTCGTGTAGAAGGAATTACAAAATTTCAATGGATTTGTCAAGCACTTCTTACATGATTTACAAGGGAAGACCATAGTAAAGTAATATATGTTTTAGCAAATTGTAGTAAAGTAATATGGATGTATGTGTCTAAGATAGATGGGATGTCACAGCTTTAGTCGCTCACCCAATCCTAGAGTTCCTTTAACATCTAGAGTATCATAATTTTGGGTAGGAAGGAAGGAAGAAACTATTGTTCAATCTTGTGAAGCAAAGCGGAAGCCTGTTGAACCTCCTCTCGCCTGTTGTTCATTGCTTGCCTTTGACACTAGCCTTTTGCCAAATGAGCACCTTATTAGTCCTCGACCTCCTACGGTTCTCTGATGTTGCACTGGTATCAGATGCATGGACCACCCAAAGCACAAACCATAATGGCCTTCAGTCTTCAAGAGTCCGGATTTTGCAGTTACCTTCTTCTTTCCAATGTTGGTGCTCATAGCTTCATTTGTCTTCCCTCCTCCTTGAGCATCTTCCACTTCTCTAAGCATGGAGATGCCAAATTTTTTCCTTCCCTATCAGTGCTAATTAATCACTACCTACATGATTGTCTTCCTCTTTGACACCGTCTCTATGATCCCTTGGCACCTCCTTCTCTTATTCCCCCTCTCTCCTTCTATATCCTCATTTGTTTGCAAGAGGTTCCTTATATTGGGTCTTCTCCTATTTCTCTTGGTGCTCCTCGATATGTATTGATTCACCTTAGTGTATCATGATAGTTCCGACTACCTGATCTCTCCACTCGCACAATTGAATTGTACTGAGATATTGGATTTGTGCCCCAAGAAGGGTATTATAGATGGTGACCTTATTCTAGTTGCATAAGTGTTAGTTGGAGTCAATCCTTTGCACATCAATACTTATGTGTGATCGAAATATTCAGAGGTGCATAAGAGTATTTGGGCAGACACCAATTGTATCGGCTGCTACTTTGCCTCCAGAACCCATGGGCCCAATCGTCTAGAGTAGATTTCATCATTTGATTTAGATCATCTAGCCACAGAATAGCCAAAAGTGACATAACTTTGAAATTAGTCTCAATGTGTCTAAAAAAGACCTTCTTTTGATAATTTGATACCATGAACATCCACTCGATGTACAGTGCCTAGTTCTAAAGTTCACTCCGCCTTAGAGTGGAAAAATAAAATTACAGATTAAAAAAGGTAGGTGAAGAGAGATTCTAGTCTAGACCTAAGGACTAGAAGAGGGAGATCCACGTGTTTTGTATAGATTTCTACTTTTAATCCAAAATTGAAATATGTACAATAGTGTTTTCTCTATCTTTAAGTATGGTATACTTTGAGCCTAGATACCTTTACCAAAGGTAAGGGCTCATCTTTTAGGGTAGCTATGCGAACTGCTAACTTCTCATATCCCCATCCAAGTAAAGTTTGGAAGTTCTTCTCCATGCCTACAAGTGTCTACAAACTTGTAAGTTCCTTTCATATTCCATTTGTCATCAAGTGCAACTTCCACCTTCCTCCTCCCTGATTCAAAGGATCCAAAACCCTTCTTCAAGGATTTTCATCTTGCATGGTTGGTCCTAGCTCCATTAAGTACCTGAACTTTTATGGAGACCTTTAATTCTCCAATGCCTCAACTTTAATAGTGAAATTTACTTCTTCAATTCTGAACTTTTGTTCTTTTAGAAGTATTTTGCCTAAAGATTCAACTTCACTACCTCCAAATAGCACAAATTTTGATACTTCAAATTATACAAGAATCTTTGTATGATCCTTGTGCAGCCTTGAAGTATAGGAGACACTTTATTAGACTTGTTGAAGCTCTATGTAATCACTCATATCAAAAGTATGTTTGGCACTACTGTCCATGGTGACTTTGACATAGGTGACTTCTAACACAGATTTTTCTCAGAATACAATCCATTTTACAAAAATGATTTTACCATAGCTTCCTTAACTCTCAACTTAGATTTATAATGCTTAAACACAAAAACATTTACACACATCACTAAGATCAAAGCAACTCATTGATCGATAAGATATGCCATTTCTAAGTCTTTACTTCAGAGAGTCAACATATGAATGTTCCTATGAACCATACAAACACTATGAAGGAATTAGGCACAAAAATTTACCCATAACTTGGTTTACTAATGAATTAGATTTGTGTACAAGGATTTCTAATCCAAGTGATCATCCTGAGAGAAATGTGAATTAGACTAAGCGCTAAATCTACAGAGTTCTCTCGACACATCTATCTTCACTATGGCAATGAACTCACTTGCTTCTAATGTCTTGATTGCCATATATAGCCATGGATTTGTAACTAGATCATGACTAATACATTGTTATTCACTTGATTTATTAATTGCCTAACTTATTCCTAACTATGGTACACTAATTAGGATCCTCTGAAGTGAATATATGTACAATCATATCTCAAGTTTTTTATTCATGGCTCTCTTCATCCTTCTTGGTCTTTATCTGCAACAAACTTCTGTTTGTCTTTATCCATGCTTTTGCTTGACTTCATTAACCTTCATAATCACCAATTTGTGATTGTTCTACACCAATAGTTGCCCATTAATCACTAATTATGATTATTCTTTTCTTCTTTATTCATGCCATTTCTTGGAATGATTATTCTTTTCTTCTTTATTCATGCCATTTCTTTGTAATTTAGGTCCGCGTAGAATCTTGGTTAGCATATCTCCTACATGTTCTTTTGTTGGAGCATACGTGACTTCAATCTCTTTATCAAGTACCTTTTCCATCAAAAACTGATATTGACTCTCAATGTGTTCATTCCTTGCATGAAAAACATTGTTAGCTACCAAGTAAAGTGAACTCATGTTATCACCATGTATAATTAGAACACCCTACTCAACTCCAAGACTCTTCATCAAAGTCTTCATCCATATGCCTTCTTTTGTTGCCTCTACCAGGCCTTTATATTCAGCTTTTGTGGATGATTGAGAAATTTTTATTGCTTCTTTGAACACCATGAGACTATCTTATCTTCAATATATCATAAGTAGCCATGTGTAGACCTTCTATCATCTGTACTAACCGCCCAATCTCCATCACTAAATACTTTAAGTCTAGTGTCAAAAGTGAAACCATAGTACAAACCTTCCTTAGAAGTTCTGTATCTTAGCACCCTTTGTGTTGCAATCCAATCAACTTTCTTTGGACAATGCATAAACTGTGATAGAACACCAACTACATATGAAAGATCTATTCTTGTCAAAGTAGCATATATCAGACTACCTACCAAACTTTGATACATCTTCATGTCTTTGAATTCTTCACCTCCATATGTGCTTGACTTATGACTTACCTCCAATGGAGTTATTGAAGGCATGGGTTTTCCATGTTGAACTTCAACATAAGATTCTTCAAATACCTTTCTTGTGTAACATAGACTCCATGCTGAGTATAAATGATCTCCATGCCAGTAAGATGAGTTTCCCAAGTCACTTATCTTGAGATCTTTCTCCATTTGCTTCTTGAGCTTTCTGATTCATTGAGTATTTGTTCTTGTACGTATAATGTCATCAACATAGATACAAATGTATATGTATCCATCTTCACGTGCTTTCACTAGCAAGCTACTATCTGCTTTTGATGTTTGATATCCAAGCTCATTTAAGAACTTCAAAAGTCTATAGCTCTAAGCCTTTTGGGCCTGCTTCAAACCATACAAAGCTCTTTTGAGCTTACACACACAATCTAGTCCATTTGGATCTTTGAATCCCTCTGGTTGCTCCATGTATACTTCATCCGCAATGTATCCATTAGAATTTGCATTTTTCACATCTGATTGTGATAACTTCCATCCTTTGCAAGTTGCAATACCTATCAATGTTCTAATGGTAGAAATTTTAGCCACTGGACTACAAGTTTCATCATAGTCCACACCTTGTGTCTGAGCATATCCTTTGACCACTAGTCTAGCCTTATATCTAGATACATTTCCATCTGCAAATCATTTTGTTTTATACACACATCTACATCCAATTACCTTTCTATTCCTTGGTCTAGGTACCAAATCCCCTGTATCATTCTCAAGTAGAGCATCATGCTCTTCCTATTGCTTTTTCCGAATTCTCTTTACCTTTAGTTTCTACATATGTTGATGGATCTTCATATGTTGATGGATCTTCATATGTTTTCAATATGTATGCATAATGTTTGGTTGTGATGTAAGATGTGTCATAGCTATAACTTATAGGTTGCTTTCTTTCTCTTGATGAGCTTCTTATTTCTGCACTTCTTAAATTATGTGCCTCATTGTGCTCTGGATCAAATCTTGATCTATTTTCATCTCCAATCTTATCACATCACTTTCATCTTCATATGCCTACATCTTTGATTTTCCTTTCTTGTCTTCATGATTGCTTCAAAATGTGCATGGATATTATTTGAACCTGTATAGCATGTACTTTTGTCATCAAATGTCACATCTTTGGAAACAAGGATTTTTTTTGTGGATGGACTCCACAACATCTAACCCATTTGTTTTTCATCATATCCTATGAAGACATGCTTTTTTGCCTTAGGCTCTAACTTATGTCTCAATTGAGATGGAACATAAGCATATGCCAAACATTCAAATATTTTGCAATGATCAACAGCAGGTTACTTACCCCACCATGCTTTATAAGGGGTCATACCATCCAAAGCTTTGCAAGGTAACCTATTCACAAGATAGGTTGCAGTGTTAACAACTTCTTCCCATAAATAGTTAGGACGATTCTTTTCTATCATCATAGATCTAGCAAATTCCACAAGAGTTCTATTCCTCCTTTTTGCAACTCCATTTTGTTGAGGAGGTAATTGCATGTTAATTCTCTTTTTATACCTAGATTCCCCAAAAAATCTTCAAATTATTTGGTGAAATATTCTCCCCCTCCACGCATCTCAATCTTTTGAGCTTTTGACATGTAATCCTTTCTACATAAGCATGATAATGTTTAAATGCATTAAACACTTCAAATTTGTCCTTGATCATATAAAGTGTGATCCATCTTGTTGCATCATCTACAAACAAGACATAGTATCCGGATCCATTGATGCTATAGTCCTTTGAAGGAACCCACACATCTGTGTGCATTAATTCATGCATGTTTGTATGCATGAATCCCTGCTTGTTATATGATTGTTTGTGAGCTTTACCTAGTTGACAAGCCTCACACTTGTATTTCATGTGTTGACCTTGAATATTGGATAAGCCTAGCACTGATCCATCCTTTGCCATGTCCTTTGTTCCACTTTCATTAAAATGACCTAACCTTTTGTGACATAAGTCCAACTCAATCACCTTTTGACTTCCGTATGTGAACAAGGCATGTCCTAAATTACCTTGTACCTTGAGATTAAAGATTCTTCCTTCTTTCTGACATCCAACAATACTCTTATATCCTTGATTTGAATCTTCCACATAAACTTCATCATTAATGAATCTAACGTCATATTGTTTTTTGACAATTTTTCCTACACTTATTAAATTCTTTGGAATTGTAGGAACATAAAGTACCTTACTAAGAAGTATAATTCCATTCATTTTTCTTCACTGATCCAATGCTCTCCACTTTGTGTTTGGTGTTATCTCTAGTTTGAACTGTGTGTCCATGCACTTTTTCTTCCATGTCAGTCATCAAGGCAATGTTGCCACTAAGGTGATTGATATACCCTGAGTCAATGTAGAATACTCTTTGGTCTTTACTTTTTGCTTTACGTGTAGCATTCATGAACAGGGTTGAATCCTCCTTTTGATTTGATGCATAATTGTACTAGGTATCCTTGTAGGATTGGATTTCGAAGTTTCGTCCACCTCCTCTACCATATGCATTCATACCACCTCTTCCTCTGAAATTAGCTATTTGGCTTCTTTCTCTTCTACCTCTTTGATTAAAGTTCTGATTGTAATTTTCATTATTTTGAGTATTGTGCCAACATTCATTGGCCAAATGATTTGTTTTACCACAAATCCAATAAACTCTACCAATGTCTTTGTTTTTTCCACCTCTTCCTCTACCTCTGCTATTTCCTTTACCTTTAGTAAAGTTATCTTGATTTGAGGTACCTTCTTCTTCTTTTGATTGTTGTTTTCCCTTAGCATTCTTCTTCTTGTCCCTTGAATACATATCTTGACCTACACTTTTCTCATTCTCACATTTAATATCCTGATCAAATATTAGCATGTATCCTAGAAATTGATCTAGATCTAGAGTGAAATGATCTAATGATAATTCAATTGATAATATGAAAGGTTTCCACCTTTCATCTCCTCTTAATCCTATAAGGATCTGGCTTATCAATTTGTATTGTTCAATGTCTTCATCAGCTGCTCCTAAGCAATCTACAATATCTTTCATCTTTGTTACATAATCAGAAATTGATTGTGAAGCTTTCTTTTTGAAGGTTGTAAATTTAGCCCATAATGAAGCCTTCCTTGCCTTGGTTGTGTTTTGGAAATGCTCCTCCACATAATTCAATATATCAATTTCCCTCTCTAGCCCTTTGATGTGTGGCAAGAGGTAGTCATTGATAGCCATGTAGATAATGCTCCTTGCTTGAGCATCTTTCTTCATCCGATTCTTCAAATCTGCAAGTTCTTCCCTAGTTGGAAGACTAGGATCTTTAAATTGTGACTTCTCTTCCTCTCTTGTGATGTAATCCATCAAATACTTGCCCATAAGGTGAGCTTCCATCCTCATGGACCATGCTGGATAGTTCTCTCTATCAAGCTATCTAGATGTTTTATCCCATCCTTTTGTTACCTATATTGAGAATAAGTATACTAAAACTATGGAATGTACCTTTTGAATTAATTCTTTGCTTCTTCTAATGCTTTTGAATGTCCTTCATGTCCTTCTTAAGCTCTTTTTAAAACCTTTAGCCTTCCAATGCTTTCTTCAGCATCGATTTGAAAATCTGTAGCAATTAGAACTTTTTCTTCAATCCCTTAACTTGATCTATTTTGCCATCACTGTTACCACAGATGGAGACCTTTAATTCTCCAATGTAAAGTCTACCTTGATTTAAGAACACTTCTACATTAGTTATAGACAAGACTTTACAAAATTTCCAACTTTAATAGTGAAATCTACTTCCTTCTTCAATTCTGAACTTTTGTTCTTTTACAAGTAATTTGCCTAAAGATTCAACTTCATTACCCACAAATATCACAAATTTCAATACTTAAAATTAGAAAAGAACCTTTGTATGATCCTTGTGTAGCCTTGAAGTACAATAGACACTTGATTAGACTTGTTGAAGCTCTGTGTAATCACTCATATCAAAAGTAGGCTTGAAACAATTGATCAGAAATGGAAACTTTGACATAGGTGACTTCTAATGTAGATTTCTCTCATAATACAATCCAGTTTACAAAATAATTTTAGCCATAGCTTTCGTATCTCTCAACATAGATTTATAATGCTTAAACACAAAAAACTTCACATGCATCACGAAGATGTAAGCAAATCATTGATCGATGAGATACACCATACACACACTATGAAAGGAATTAGGACACAAAAATTTAACCATAACTTGGTTTATTATTGAATTAGATGTTTGTACTAGAATTTTTGATCCATGTGATCATCATGAGAGAAATGTGAATTAGACTGAGTTCTAAATCTACATATTTCTCTCGACACATCTATCTTCACTATGGCAATGAACTCACTTCTTTCTAATGTCTTGATTGACATATATATCCACAATTCGTAACTAGATCATGAATTGTACATTGTTATTCACTTGATTTATTAATTGCCTAATGTATTCCTAAGTATGGTACACTAATTAGGATCATTTGAAGTGAATATATGTACAATCATATCTCAAGCTTTTTATTCATGGCGCTCTTCATCCTTCTTGTTCTTTATTTGGAACAAAATTATCTTTGTCTTTATCCATGCTCTTGCTTGAATTCATTAACCCTCATAAGTACCAATTTTGATTGGTCTGCACCAACAGACTTGAATTTTTCAGCTCCTATTAATTGTTCACTCATTCCATTGTGCTACTTGCTTTTTCTACCTTAGCCTTGGCTAGGCCCTAGAGGGGTCTTCTCTTACCAGAACCATTGCATCCATCCTCACTTCTGCATCCTCATCTTGTGCTCTTCTCTCATCAAGCTCTTCCCTTGGGACTACCAATATTTGTATCATGATGCTACATCTTACTGTGCCTAACCCATTGATCTCTTTTTGAATGCCTTTATTGCATGCAATAATATAGCAAAGGTAGATTCCTATACAACCTCCTTCATCCATATCGGATCTCCAAACTAGGTGGCCCTATTCTAGGTAGTTGATTCTTGGACCACTTTGACAACTTCCTTAGGTGATAATCCAAACTAGCTTCCATTTGTAGTTGCATCAATTTTTCTAGATCATATATCCACATGTAATTTTGGCCCCAGTCATGGATGACTTTTGCACGTTTGAGCCAAGGTCATCCCAAAAGTAATGGAAAACCTCTTGTTATGAGCAGGGGTCAAAATGTAGGATAAATTTAGATCCTTGTACTATCAGTGTGATTCTATCCACTATTCCAATCTGCTTCACCACACTTTGGTCTACCATTCTTACAGTGAATCGCATTAGGTTGATCTCAGGCCCACCATCTATGATAACTCTTGTAATATCTTGCCCAGCTATATTAAATGCTATCTGTGGGTTGTGTTCATTAGTCAATGGTGCATGTGCTATAAAGCAATTATTTAGGTTACTCTCTATGGAGACTGGTGCTCCTAGTGAAGCAACAATGCTTATCATCTCACTTCTAAATCTTGCATCCATTTGCAGTAGTTCATACAAAGCTAGCTCTCTGGTCTGTATTTCTTAGGATCTGGTTTATTGATAGAGTTGTTGTCAGGGTGCTTATCGTGAGTTTTGGATCTTACCTATGCGATCCTATTGGGTTGTTTGATATGCATTTTCTATTGTTCTTTCCCTCCTTGGCTCCTTCTCCTTGCTCTTATGTGCACCTATGATCTAGCTTAATATCGGAGTGTTTGTTCTTTTCTCTTGCCTTTTCATCTTCGTTGTTAGCTCCTCTTCTTCCACCACTAGAATTGTTCTTTCCTTGGTTACCGTATCCTCCATCTTTGCACTTTTCTTGTTCATCTTTGTTTCTTTCAATTATTCCTTCTTTTGCCATCAGGTGAAGGTCATTTTCTTAGGGCTAGGTACCTAGCTCTAATCACTCCTCTGCTATCATCAAATTCCCTCATCCTTCACCACCTCCATCCTTACTTCTATCATTTGGGCCCTAGTCCAAATTCTTCATGGAAAAATTTGGCATAGTTGCACCACTTGAGTAGTAGGTGACTGTCGTAGTACATCTGTACCTGGTGGTGGTTCTATCAAAATATGGAAAGCATTGTTCCCCGTGTTTTGGTTCACCATCACCTGCCTTTTGCCATCTCTAGTGTAGTGTTCCTTGGATTCTTGACAGTTGGAGCATGGTGGTGTGTTTTCTAGTAAAAGGCAACGAGATTGCATGTGGCGGTATTCTTTGCATCTAAAACATACTATGGGCCATCAATCCCTATTCTTGAATGTTGAGATGTGGTCATTCACATTATTCGACATACCTATAATGGCGAGAGTACCATAAAAAGTAGGGGTTACTGGAATATTACTTAGAACAAGTCTTGGAGCTTCCATCGATTACATCATTGATAGCACAGTTGGCGCATGTCTGGTCGGATGTCCCCAGAATGCAAGTGCTTGGGGTTCTACCTTCCCTTTCAAGTAGTAATGGCTGTTAGATTCATGCCCCCATTTTTTGCAAAACTGACAGACTATCTTGTTTGCACACTATTTGCAGGTGCCCTTGTTGGTGGCATATGGTATAGTAGAGGCTTGCCCTTTTCTCTCGCTTCTTTAGCTCCTCAATTTCTTTCTATAACTTAGCCATTGTATCCTCTTCCGTGATAGCAAATTGTTCATGCCCTTGGATGTCAGCCAACCACTCAGGGCATGATGAGGTGTCATTGACATGAACTCTGGCTTGCTCTATCCTTGTGGCCATTGTTGGAACATCAAGCTTACACTATGCTTGAGGTGGATTTGATCTACATCAAAGGCTATCGCATCGAAAGAATATCCGTTGGAGAGTTCTTTTTCATATGCTCATTTATTGTATTTTTTTGAGAAATTTTTGATGGCTCATTTACCGCTGTAAAAGCCTTGAGCTTTACACATGTAAAGGTAGAAAGATACAGCCCAAATCCCACAAATTTGTGGTGGTTGAAGTTGTTGGGGATGTAAGGGTCATGTGACCTTAACCCCATATTCATATATATACATCATATATAGAGCATTGCCTCAAGAGAGATCATTATGTGGGTTTCGAGGCTCCCACGCATATCCGCGCATCTTTCCTCTCTTCTCTCTCGTTCCATCTCCTCCTTCCTCTTTTTGTTCTGCACACCAAAGCCCTTCATTGGTATCAGAGCATGCTGAAAACTGGTGTGCAAGAAGCTTCAATGGAAGCTTAGGTGAGAAGAGGTAGAAGTGCAGGTCGGTATCTCTCAACAACAGTTCAGTATTTCAGCCGTAACTTGAGCTAGGAAGCTCGGATTGATGCGTTTTAAAGTTCTATGCGTAGCTAACACAGAGAGCTACAACTTCACAGAAGGGTGCAAAACCTGTTTCGGACTTCTGAAGTGCCGAAAATTCGAAAAATGCAGAGAATTGTAAAAGGCGAATCTACATTGAGTAGGACAGCAGATCGGTTTTTTTGTCATAACTTGAGTTCTACAGTTCGGAATGTGATGATTCAACTTGCTGCTTGTAGCTTGGAAAGATAGTTACAACTTTGTAGAAGAACTCAGATCCAGATTCTGAGTTTTAGATTGCCGAAATTGCAGAATACAGAGCAGTACTGTTGCAAGTGAAAGTGAAATTGACAACAGGTGCTTGTTTTGAACATATCTTGAGCTACGCACCTCCGATTGAGGTGTTCTTTATGTCGTTACGTAGCCAAGAGTTAGATCTTGAAGTTTGCTGAAGACCAAAAGTTTAGATTCAGAGGTTATCACCACTGAAACAGCAAAACACAGAGCAGCAGATTTTTATCAAACGAACCTTAATTGCACTTGGAGGTTGAATTTGCCTTAGAACTTCTTCGAGAGAGAATTTTTTGTGTGCAAGCTCTTATTTTTAGAGCTTCAAGGCATTGTACATGTATGATCACTGTGGTAGCTCCTCCATATGAGAGTAGAGCATGATTTTGTTACATGTTTGGCATGTAAGATGACATTGTGGTATACTCTTCTTTGAGGTTTATGTCATCATGAGTTCGATCATGGATGTATAGTGGCATTGTGGTCTACATCTTGCTTATGCCACTTGGTTATGGATTTACTTGCCGGTTGCACATACTTTTATGAGAGTTGATTTTGGATCTTGTTTGGTACTTGTATCTTTTATTTTCTTTGCAGGTACATGATCCAGATTGGAGCCTCAGTTACACATTCGTTTGTCACCATTATTAGCATTTGGTCATTGATTGATATGTATTTGCCAGTGTGATTCTTGGCATATGTGGATGGTGATTCCCACATGGTTATTTTGGTTCTAGAGTCCATTTTACAGAGGAGATGCTACCGAAATTTCATCGGCTTTTATGCTAGAAAGGAGATCTAATGGATCTTGAAGCTTGTGTGATAGCTTTGGATCATTGATTATCTCCATTCACTTGGACTTGGTCACACATTGTTCGTGACAGATTGGACCATCTTGTAGGATTTATTCTTCAGTGGGAGTTGTATTGCCATTGTATTGGCATGTATTGCCATTAGTTTATGGGCATATGTATTTGCCATTATCCTTGATTACATCAGTGACAAGTGGTGACAGATTATTCATTGTTCCTTTGAGATTGGTTATCTTATTTGATTGCTCAGTTTATAGGGGATACTCTGTCGAAATTTTCCTAGGATTCTTTCACATCTACTTGATCACTTTGGAGACTTGGTGAGCAAGCTTATGCTCATGTTTTTATGTGCATGCTAGATGCATGGTTATGTGACAGGTGGTTCACATGGTTTTCTTCTCTAGTGAGACATATGTGATGTGAGTTATGCATATGGATATGCAGGTGTGATCCTATTCAGGATAGAGTATTGTTTCTAGTCTCTTGTTACATTGCTAGTCTATTGGATTGCCAGCATGGTGTCTTCTCGATTCGATGACATTGACTTTCCGAGATGGAAAGCTCAGATGTGGCATACATTGGTTTGTGCAGGGTTACACATGTATCTGCATGGAGATGCACAGAGACCTCGTGACATGCTCGACCATGTATGGATGGATATGGATGCATTGGCCAGCTCCACTATCCGATTACAGCTTGTGGATTCTATATATGAGTCTGTTATGTATGAGGAGACGAGTAGTGCATTATGGCAGAGACTACATGATATGTATGCGAGTCCATTGACTCATGTGAGACATAGATCACATCGACGACTTCGATGTTGGCACTGTGGCCGTGATGGCCATACTCGACGACGTTGCTTCAGGCGGATGCGACGACGACGTCAGAGATATGCACGTGATGCAGGTCAGGTAGTGGTTTCAGGAGATTCTATGGTAGTTGATTATGCTAGTGATGGTGATATCACTTTCTCCTATAGTTCATCTCATGATTCCTCTTGTTCATTAGATAGCACACATATGGCTTGGTTGCTTGATGCATTAGCCACTTTTCATGTTACTCCATATTGTGAGTGGTTTTGTCGATTCTCAGGTGAGAGTCGTGGATGTGTGCACATGCCTGATGGTACGACATATGACATTGAGGGTGCAGGAGATGTATACCTTATGCTACCTAGTGGAGCATCACTTATACTCAGACATGTACGTTATGTGCCTTCATTCCCTATGAGCTTGATTTCAGTTAGCCAGTTACAAGAGAGCAGATATTATGCATTCCTTGGTGAGCATCATTTTCACTTGCGGTTGGGACAGCTTATGCTTGTCAGAGGTGCTAGGATTGGGCACAGGTATCCACTGCAGGTACTTCATGTGAGAGACAGTCTCGTCTCAGTGGGAGTTCAACCTTATGTGCGATGTGAGACTCGTCATGTCTCATTCTGTCTACCTATAGATAGGTCTATGGACATTCTTGATGCACATGTATGGCATGATTTAGATGCTCAGATGGATGCACATGTAGAGCATGTTTTGGATGCTCATGATGCTTATATAGAGCATGGTTTTGTTGATCATGTGGATGTTCATTTGGAGCACACTTTGGATGATCAGTTGGATGCTTTAGAGCATGATGTGGATACTCATGTAGAGCATTGTGATGATACTCAGTTAGAGTTAGATCATCAGTTTGATCTTTGTGTTGATGTTGTGCAGTTAGCTCATGCGGAGCATGATGATACACTTGGTGTGGTAGAGCACGATAGCTCTCATGGTACACAGTGTATCGTAGAGCATATTAGCTTGGTTGCAAGCATGACTGATTTAGATGTTGATGAGTCAGCGATCATGTAGTCATTCTTGGATTCGCTCATGCCAGATATTGACACAGATATGTCAGGACATGTTGGTCTTGATGATGGTGCTTTGGATGCCTTGGATATAGGCATGGCTGACATACTTAGGTTAGCCAGGATAGCACATGTTTCGTCAGCATTCGGGAGTCTGATGTACGAGTTGTTATGCTCGAGACCAGACATTGCAGTTGCTATTGGAGCATTTGCACTTGGAGTTGTCAGTCGTTCGATGATTGACACAGGCATAGAGCAAGTGGGAGCTTTGCAAGAACTTCATCAGTTCTTGCATCAGTCATATGTGAGCTCGACTCTTGTCGATATGAGTCTAGAGCAGTTTGAGGTGCTTGGATACACCTTGTTCGAGGCAGTTGGTGTAGGCTGATCTGGTATGGGTAGAGATCCGGACTCTTCCTGTACATTATTGTATAGTCCTACATCATTCTTTGTATATTTTTCCACTTATGGTCACATTGACCCTTAAGTGGGAGATTGTTGGGGATGTAAGGGTCATGTGACCTTACCCCCATATTCATATATATACATCATATATAGAGCATTGCCTCAAGAGAGATCATTATGTGGGTTTCGAGGCTCCCACGCATATCTGCGCGTCTCTCCTCTCTGCTCTCTCCCTCCATCTCCTCCTTCCTCCTCTTGTTCTGCACACCAAAGCCCTTCAGAAGTTGCATTCAATCAAGCAATCAATCACCTAAAAGTAGATCAAACTAGATCTTCACTTTTCCTACATTGTAGGAAAGTGAATTGATTCCCTCCAACAACCATTCCCACCTTCATTTGAATTCAAATTCAACTTGTAAAAGTCATCGAACACTCCTAGAGGCTATATAAGGACTTGAAATCACTTGTACATTACATGGAAGCAATATACATACACTTGTGACCATTATTGTCTTGCTCCTTCAATTCTCTGCATCATCTTCTTCGCCAACAGTATTCTTGCAGAGGCTGCTGCTCTCTCTCCAGAGCTTCAAATTGAGTGCAAGATGCCTCATTGGAAAGGTATAAGTGTCTAGTTTATGTCTATAAAGTTTCAAAGCATTTGGTTCAGTAGATTGGGATAAATCTGTATTTTTCTTTCTCAGGGCCAATCTCTACGTATTCCTGAAAAATAGGAAGTACCACCGGTGAATGTCGCATTCATTCCTATAGCATATTTTGCTTATTCCTTATACTTTTGTGCATTCCATACACTCAACCCTATTTGTATCACTCCCATAAAAGGATTTTTTCTTATTGTAATCACGCTGGTTGCTATGGGCATTTGAAGTTCTTTGTCTCTTCCATAGATAGTAAGTTTTTTGAGCTAGTCGACCCGCGAAGCTATCTGTTTTGTATCGACTCATTTTCCTTGATGCTCCAAGGTACATAGTGTGTTTCTTTGCACTTATAGCATGCCTATAAGGTCTATTTGAGTCTCCATAAGCTCAAGGGCTGCTCTTCTGCCGGTTGGCTTGACCAAACTTCGTCGCTTCGAAACGTACTTTTCTACCTTCTACAAGCTTCTCCAAGTTCTTTCAGCCATGGCCACAAAATCTTTTGTTGAAGTGCTTGGTGCTAACAAGTCTCAAACCTTGTGCATGGTGCTCATCAAAAGTGCCTTTTTCTAGACGTTTCTTGATTAAGAAATCTCCTAGATCTGTTGATAGCTTTGCAACTAATGCCTTTGTCCTCATCATTAGTTTCCAAAATGACTCATCTTTTCTTAGATTCAAGTTTTCAATCTCAATGGAATTTCCTAGTCTGAATGCGGAAAAACCTTTGGTCTTCATCTCGTGCTAGGTTGTGAAGTGGTTGTCCTCAAATTGGCTGATCCATTTATCCACTAGCCTATCCAAAGCTGCGAGGAATAGAGCCATGAAGGCATCAGTTTGTCCCTCTAACCCTCTACTCTTACATAGGACCACAAATAGCCTAATATGATCATCAAGGTCTTCCAACAAGGCTCCCTTAAAAATAGTAAAATTGATGTTGATTCTTGAAAAAAGCAATGCAAGATCACCTTGGGCTATCTCTAGATTGTCAATACTTCACTATTTTCCCTGGAATTTCTCCCAAATGGTTATACTAGCACTTGTCGGGAGGTTACCCATTCCAATAGTGTTCCCCCAAGGACCGCTTAACAGTAGGTTTTCCTACCGCTAAGCCCTAGTTGCTTGGTTATTGTACGACTCAAGATTCTTAAGGTTAACATTATTTTGGAGCCTTCAACATGTCTTCTTGGGCTCTCTACATCATTTTTTTGAGATTTTAACTAGGTATGAAATTGGCAAAAATTAGAAGCTAATTTTTCATTTGTGGGATAGGTTCAATTATACAACCGCAAAGATTGATCCAAAGATCAATTGGAGCTACAAGAACTTTATTTTGTATCTCCTTGGCAATGTACATTTAGATTTATTGCCTAAATTTCAGCTCTTGATTCTTCTTACAAGTTTCTTGGAAGGTTTTTAGTTGTGGTGGACTAGCCACTGCATGTTTATGCATGTTTTCTGGGCCTAAAGAATGGAGAAACTTGCATGTGTTGTTTTCTAGCATTTGGGTTGTAAATTCATCCCTTTAGTGCTATTTTATTACATTTATTGATCACATACACAGTATGTACACTTCTAAGGATATTGCTTATGTACTTCCATGTGGGCATTGATATAACGGTTACATTTGTGCATAAAGCCTTTGACATTGATAAAGAGGGTTGTGGTGAGGTTTTCTTAATTAGCAGACACCTAGATGTTGGGGTCTCTTTGGTGATGCGGCTAGAAGGCTTACCCAACCTTGCCATAAGAGATATATGCTAGTTGTTCATAGGTGCTCCATAAGCCTAGTTGAATTCTTTCGATTAAGTGGTTATATGTAGTGAAGAAAATGATTCACTATGCAGGTTCACATGTGAGTACTCAAAGTTTATGATTTTTCTACATTGATTGTATGCTCACTTTTCATAGGAAACTCTGGCAAAAGTTTTTTGGATTTTAGACTTTCAATTGTACAGGGGTTGACTTTACTCCTTGACACAGTTATTGATGTCAGCACATACATTCTCACATAATCCTTTTGGTGCTCATTCCTATTCATTGATCCATTTTTTAGGGATATGCTATCAAATCTCAAAATCTAACACATGGTGATCTGTTTTTTAGCCTTAGTGGTGTTTGGAATATTCTAGCTCCATTATCATTCTAGTCAATTCTCAATCAAGATGCCATCAGAGATCTCATGCACATCATCTGGGTCTAGTGCAAGTGTTCC
Organism: Ceratopteris richardii; assembly: GCA_020310875.1. NCBI lineage: Eukaryota > Viridiplantae > Streptophyta > Polypodiopsida > Polypodiales > Pteridaceae > Ceratopteris > Ceratopteris richardii. Next base: position 77,004,755 of record CM035421.1, on the reverse strand, counting down.
CAAGAATAGCTATAACTTGTAGGACAAAGTTCATTTCAAGATTCAAAAATTTGATGGCACAAACTTTGCTCGATGGAAGAATTAGATTGAAGCTGTTCTGGTTCAAAGGAGGCAGTGGAATCTAGCAAATGGGATCTCAAAGAAGCCTATTGATATGGATGATAATGATTGGAATGAGTTGGATGAAATGGATAGGTCTATTGTTGTATAAATATGGGTCGTTTTTGAGGGTCCAAGCACTTGGAGGACCTTGTATTTTATGACAAACCCTTGGGAAAGTGTATCCAAGACTATGGTTTGAACCCTTGAGCTATTTGGATATATTTACCCCTAATTGAAGGGTTTTGACCCTTAGGATTTTTATTTCCTAAGTGTATGAATCATGGTATTTAACCTTTAGGGATGCCTCTCAAGCCATTAGATTTGTATGTACAAGCTTGGGAGGAATCCTTCTAAAATCCTTGTGATGGCCATGTGATCTCATGTGAATTCCAAGGTTACAAGGCATTGGATTAGAATCCATGTGGAGGGGACACTTGGGTGGAGTTGGTTGGGTGGATACATGCATCTCTCACCCCTTGTGGGTTTAGTTGTTGATGTCTTGAGTAGCTTAGCCTAGTTAGTTTATCGCTTAATTTATTATAGTAATTTAACAATGGGCTCAGAGCTTGGTTAGATTTAGATTTTTTTGGGGAAATTTTTGAGTAGATAATCGCATCCATGGGTCATTTAGAGCCTCCATGCATGTTCCTATTTTCTTTCCTTGAAGAAGGATACAAGGCAGAGCCCCTCCTTAAGGTGAGAATAGTGAGCCCCTATTCGTACCACTTGTTGCCCACGTGACTGATGTCATGCGCCATGGTGTATGCAGAGCTACAAGGATAGAGAGAGATGAGTCGCTCCCCTTCCTTCATATTGTGATGCCTACAAAGCCTCTTGAGCATTATATATATATATATATATATATATATATATATATATATATATATATATATATATATATATATATATATATATATATATATATATATATATATATATATATACACTACCACATAGTAGTTGTACTCTAAATGTGTGATTTCTAGCTACCAAAGGAAGCCGACAACAAGCTTGCATTGTTGCTTGGATTTTTCCCCTACAAAAGGTGGGCATTCATGGCACTCGGATCAGAGCTGCTTGCATAAAGAACGATGACTGCACGTGTATAGAACCGAGAGGTCCACCCTTGAAAAAGCTTGGAATCCTCTTCTCATGAGGACATCCAAAAAGTTTCTCTTGCATTTTCTTTTTATATTTAGCTTTACTAATTATAAAGAAGCATACGTAGAATCCTTCTCATACCTATTACAAGTTATTCAAAAGCCTAAGGAGAGTTGTATACTCTCAAAGGGATATCAAGGGAGTTCATTTGTCCTTTATTAATTTTGGAACATCAAGCTTACACTATGCTTAAGGTGGATTTGATCTACATCAAAAAACTATCATTTGTATTATGTCAAAAATATCCATTGAAGAGCTCCTTTACGTATGCTTATTTATTGTATTTTTTTAAAAGATTTTTTATGGATCAATTACCAATGTAAATGCCTAGAGATTTACACATGTAAAAGGAGAAAAAAAGAGCTCCAATTCCACAAATTTGAGGTGGCTGAGCTTCATAATCAATGAATCAATCAATCACCTAAAATTAGATCTTCACTTTTCCTAGATTGTAGGAAAGTGAATTGATTCTCTTTGACAACTAATCCTACCTTCATTTGAATTCAAAATCCACTTGTAGAAGTCATGGAGCACTTCAAGAGTTTTTATAAAGACTTCAAATCACTTTTACATTACATGGAAGAAATATACATACACTTATGACCATCATTCTCTTGCTTTTTCATTTCTCTACATCATCTTCTTCAATAACGGTAAACTTGCAGAGGCTGCTGCTATCTCTACACAGGTCCAAATTGGGTGAGTGAGCATTTATTGGAAGACATTAGTGTCTAGTTTATGTGTACAAACTTTCAAAGCAATTGGTTTTGTAGATTGGGAGAAATTTCAAATTTTCTATCTTGGGGTCTATCTCTGCACTGCCCTAAAAAATAGGAGGTACCACTATTGAGTGCCAAGTTCATTCCAAAAGCATATTTTTCTTATTTCTTTTACTCTTGTGCATTCTATACACTTAATCCTATGTGTATCATTCTTCCAAAAGGATTTGTTTTTATTGTTATCATGGTGGCTGCTATGAGCATTTGAAGTTAATTGTTTCATCCAAAGATAGTAAGTTTTTTAAGCTAGACAATGCGCAAACCTATTTGCTTTGTGTTGAATTTTTCTCCTTGATTCTCCAAAGCACATAGTGCATTTTATTACACTTATCACGTGCCTATAAGTCTATTTGAGTCTCCATAAGCTCAAGGACTAGTCTTGTGTTGGTTGGTTGGATCAAACTTTGTTGCTTTGCAACTCACCTTTCTATGTCCTACAAGCTTCTCCAAGTTCTTTCAGTGGTATTAGAGCTAGATCAAGATGGGTGATAGCTTTCCCTCAATGATTGAGAAGTTTGATTGACAGAACTATGCGATTTGGCAAATCAAAATGGAGGCCTATTTGCAAGGAAGAAATCTTTATGGAATTGTAGAAGGTGATGAAGCTATGCCTATTCCAAGATCCAAAGGAGGACCTACACAAGAGGAGACAGATAAGCTCACACTTTGGTGTGCAAGGGATGCTCAAGCAAGGTCATACATACTAAAATTTATCTCTAACTTGCTATTACCACATATTAGAGGATGCAAGACATCTCAAGATACTTGGGATGGCCTAGAGACTTTCTTTTTTGCTAGTACCAAAGCAAGAAAGAATCATCTTTGGAACCAGTTCAAATAGATGACACATAAACAAACCATCATAGAGTTTGTTACAAAGTTCAAGGAGGTTGCAGATCAATTAGCATCCATTGGAGAGTTGATTGAAGAAGAGTCCATCATGAGGCAAACTCTCAATGGGATTAGAGGTGACAAGCAATGGCAATCTTTCATCATAGCTATGACCTCATCATGGATTTGCAAACTCCAGACTTCAACATCTTTCTTGGAAAAGTCTTCAATCAAGAGGCCAACAATAGCATAAAGGAATGTAACTCCTATCATGGTAATGTGAGGAGATGGTTTGGATAAATCTATAGATGAGCTAGTATTGCACAAAACTTGCTCTACACCTGCCAAGCTCGCTCTAGGAATACTTAATAGACTCCTTTGGCTTCACAATAATGCATTTATACTCACTAGGTACTTTGGAATATCACTTCCAAAATTTTGCATCAAAATAGATGATTTGGATGTACTAGAACTAGTGGAGAACCTTCTATTTTTGGAATAGAAGTGCTCAGTGTTTTGCTCAAAGCTCACACATTGGTATGAATTGACCAAAGAGCTTTTGCACACATCTAATTCAAGTTTATATCTAACTAAAACAAGTTATTTTATGAATTTAGAGGCACTATGCACTGAGAAATAAGTTTAGCAACTCAGGGGGTCATCCCGATATTTTAGGAGCAAGATTATGTGTAGACATAGTCAAAATCATTATATCATACCTCAATATTGTCTAAAACAAAACTAAAAAAAATTTGATACCTATATAGTAGACATCACTCTAACTATATCAAGTTAAAGTGGAGAAAATGATCAACTACACACAAAGAAATCATATCTACAAGATTACCGAAATAATGGAAATGCAACAGAGCACAATCAACAGAGCTGATCATGAAGAAATGTATCAATTAATATATGATAATGCACATATGATACATGGGAAGTGTAGTGGACTACTCATACATGCGTTGCACCCAATGTATGCTCAATGATGTAGCCTCTAGCCTCTTAGAAAATGGCTCTATGTCTTGTGACTAAAAACATCTCTTTTTATACTTGCTTCTTGAGTTTGAATTTTGAATTTTCCACACATAAAATTGTTCCTACACTTTAGGGGTGATTGAAATGATTCCTTCTACCAAATAAGGCATGGGTTCAGCTCCCTAACTTCACAAGATTCCTTATTCTTTTGCTTTTACATTTATCCAAGGTAAATACAATCAAGTTTACAAGTACGAGTTCATATGTGATCCTCTATGTGAGGTTCATAAACTAATGAGTAGTCTTTGAGATAATAACTAAGCATTTAGGCTTGCTATTTGTACCAATGGCTCTCCCTCAAGCCTAAGATGCTTGAATCTTCATTCCTTCATGATTTCCTGCAAACCACTAATTTTTTAATCTATTTAATTTGCTTCCATCCAATGCCTTTGTCATCATATCTTCACATTGGTGATATGTGGATACATATGAGAGTTGTATCTCCTTGCTCATGATCTTTTCTCTGATATAATGATAATGAACTTGAATATGTTTGGTCCTCACATGATAGATAGGTTAGTAGCAAGATGTAATGAGCTAATGTTGTCTCCAAATATGTGTGGAGTAGAATTATTCAACCCTAAATCAGAGTATGGGGTCCTGATCCACATAGCTTCTTGAGTAGCATTTGCAAGTCCTCTGTATTCAACTTCGATTGATGAGAGTGCAACTGTAGTCTTGGAAGACCATGAAATCAATTTGGTACTTGCAAATGTGAGATAGCCTGAGGTGCTTCTCCTATCATCTTTGGAACCTGCCCAATCTGCATCAAAAAATAGCTTGACATCTAAATCAAAGGTATAAGGGTAATATAACCTTTCATTGATTGTGCCCTTCAAATACCTCAAGATTCTTTTAGCTGCTTCCATGTGAGGTTTCCTTGGAGTGTGCATAAATTGACTTAGCACACTAACTCCATAGCATATATCTACCCTGTTCAGAGTAGCATAGTTCAAGCTTCCAACTAGACTTTGGAAACTAGTCACATCTTCAATTAGCTCACCTTCATGAGCACTTAGCTTATGATTTACCTCCATGGGTGTATGTGCAACCTTTGTATTTTCCATCTTGAATTTGGAGAGCATATCTCCAATGTACTTGCTCTGAGTTAGGAACATACCTCTTTCTATATATACCACTTCCAAACCTAGGAAGTAAGTGAGTTGGCCAAGATAACTAATCTTGAACTCTTCTTTCATCTGAGCTCGGATCCTCTTAATTCCATCTGCATCATAACCTGTAATGATTATGCCATCCACACATACATAGAGATATATGACCTCTAAGTGATTCCTCTTTATGAAGAGGGATGGATCTACCTTGCTCACCATAAAGCCTTTGTCATGCAAATAAGTGACCAACCTGTGATTCCCAGCTCTTGGAGATTGCTTCAAGCCATACAAAGCTTTCGTTGACCTGCATACATGTTTTGGATATGATTTATCTTCAAAACCATGAGGTTGAGCCATGTATACCTCCTTTGAAATCCAACCATTTAGACAAGCATTTTTAACATCCATTTTATAGATATTCCAATTCTTAGAAGATGCTACACTCATGAGTACTCTAATTGTGTGCATCTTTGCCATAGGTGAGAATGTCTCTTCATAATCTATACCTTGGGTTTAAGCAAACCCTTTAGCCAAAAGCCTTGTTTTGTACATGTTAATTGAGCCATCATAATTCTTATTTATGTTGTAAATCCACCTTGATCTAGTGACCTCCATAGATGGTTTCTTGGGAACCAATTCCCAAGTCTGATGCTCTTGAAGAGCTTCTATCTCTTCTTCCATGGCATCTCTCCATTCTGGCTTCTTCTTGGCTTCTTCAAATGTTGATGGTTCCTCTGATTTTGTATCCTGAGCAATGTAAATAGAATGCTTAGTGACCAAGGATGTGTCATAACCATACCTTTCTTGTTACCTTTTCTCTCTAGTAGATCTCCTTGTAGTTTGTTGAGATGATTCTGCCACATCTCTCATCTCTTGCACTTTCGCTTTGCCTTAGTTCCAAGAATTGATTTCTCTTCTTGGAGTCTTCTGATCATCATTAGAATCACTTGAGTCATCAGGTGTATGCTCATTCCTCTTTGACAATGTTGGAAAGTCTTCCTCTAGGTCATAGGGAATTTTGATTTTCTTACAATCATCTTCAAGCCAAGATTTATTTTCATCAAAAACTGTTGATATATTTAGGTAGTGATGTGTGTGAACACTCTAGGACCGCCGGGGCACTTTTTTCCCTCTTTAGGAGGTTTTTTTCCCCCGGCTTGTATATACGCCTATTGCCCTAATGGGCTAATCATCTTTGTACATTCTCTAGTAATACATTCAGTATTGTGTGTTTGTGCTCCAAGCTTCTTCTTCTTCCTTGTGCTGTTCGCGTGCTTCCGCAGACGTCTATCTCCAACAATTGGTATCAGAGCAGGTCGTCGCTTCTTCTAGGGCGCCGTCGACACTCCTCCGTTTGCAGTCTCAGATTCGCACGACATTGGGTGAGCATACTCAGGGTGTTTCCGAGATCAAAACAGCTTTGTTGTGTGGTGCCGAAATCGTGATCTGAGCTCGTTTCGGCCTCCGAACGCACTATCGCAGTGCTTATGCAGGCTATTTCGTCCTTTTGTGCCAAAGGTATATACCAGTTTCTGTTCGCCAGTTTAAGTGTCTCGAAGTCTGCTACAGGTCTAGCAGAACTCGTCTGGGCAGTTCCGTTCAACTTTTTGAGATACAGTCAATTTTCTACATCAAGGTATTCTAGTCACCGGCCATGGCTGAAAGCAGTGATGTATTCCATATGTTGGCTGTTGAGGATAAGTTGGATGGTACCAACTACCCATTATGGGCTTATATGATGCGACATGTACTGGTTGCAAAAGGATTGTGGAACATTGTGCAAGGTGTTGAAAGACGTCCTGTTACACCTGTAACGACAGGTACTGCAAATACAGGTGTTGGAGCTGATGAAGATGGTGTCGAAGATGATATTCCGCAGATTCTTGCTCGTGCTGTTGTTTCTGTTGCACCTACTGCAGAGCAGATTCGTTGGGATGGCAGAGATGCCCAAGCACATCCATTGATAGCTTTGTATGTCAAACGTGCTATTATTCCTCACATTCGCTCTTGCAGAACAGCAAAGGATGCTTGGGATACACTTACCACTTTGTACCAGGCTAGGAATGAGGCTCGTGTTGCTTACCTCCGAAAATAGTTGGAGAGTGAGCACATGAATGAAGGTGATTCTATGGACAGTTTTCTTACAAAGATCAAAGACCTAAAGGAACAATTGATTTCTGCTGATTAGGTTATACCAGATAGCTCACTTGTGCAGACCGTTTTGAATGGTCTTCCTGATTCATATCAGAGTTTTGCCTCTACTCTTCGGTTGATGATGAAAGGCAATCTGAATGCCTTGTCATTTGAGGAATTAGTCTCTGTTCTGTTGCAGGAAGATCAGTCCAGGCAGAACAGGTCCATTATGCGTGTTGCAGATCAAGCTTTCCTGGCTAGTCAGAAGGGCAAAGGAAAATGGAGCTCTTCTACTAGTAAGCAGAAATCTGCAAATGCTGCACAATCAAAGAACCAGGATAAAGATGAGAAGAAATTAGAAAAGCAGAAATTGTTCTGCAAGTACTGTAAAGGAAATTATCATATTATAAAGAACTGTCCAAAACTGGCTGCTAAAGAGGCAAAGAAGAAAGAGGCTGGAATGGTTGTTGCAGAGGCCTCTACACCAAAAACAGAGTCTGCAAATCTTGTGCAGGAAGAAGAATGAGCGTTTACTACTGTCTGCAGTTTTGACCCATCTTCTCATGATCAGTGCATGTCTGCAGTAGACTCAGATGTTTGGTACCTTGACAGTGGGGCAACCAAACATATTACCTCACAGCGCAGTTTCTTCTCTTCACTCGAGCCTGCCCCTACAGGAAATACTATCACATGCGCCAATAACTCCTCTTATCTTGTTATGGGAGTTGGTAAGATCATTCTGACTACTGCTGATGGTAGTTCTTTCACTTTGTTAGAGGCTTTATTTGTGCCAGGGATCAAAAAGAACCTGTTATCAGTTTCTGCATTAGCCAAGATTGGCTTGGTTGTGAAATTCGTTGATGACAGGTGTACAGTCCATGATCTCTCAAATGGCGATGTGATTATTGCTTCTGGCATTTTATGTCGTGGGTTGTATAAGCTCATAGACTATGAAAGATCTGTGAATGATTCGGCATGTGCAGTTCATGATTCTCAGGCTATGTCAGATGCAAAGCTTTGGCATGCACGCTTTGGTCATCTGAATTTTGCTAGTTTGTTATGCCTGCAGAAATCTGAAATGGTGTCCTCTTTGCCCAAACTTGAGGCACCTGGAAAACATGTTTGTGAAGACTGTATTTTGGGCAAAATGCAGCGTTTTTCCTTTCCAAAAGATGGTTCAGTTCGGGCTACGCAGAAATTGCAGCTTGTACATAGTGATGTCTGTGGTCCTATGCAGACACCCTCTTTTGGAAATTACCTTTACTTCGTGACTTTCATTGATGATTTTTCCAGGCATGCATGGGTATATCCACTCAAAGCAAAGTCCGAAGTGTTCATGTGCTTCAAATAGTTTTTGGTTTTGGCTAAAAATCTGTCAGCATGTAAAATGGGCACCGTCCGTTCTGATCGAGGGGGAGAATATATGTCTTCTGATTTTAATGCATTTTTGGATGAACGTGGGATAAAACACCAGTGTACAGTGCCGTATACACCTCAATAGAATGGAATTGCTGAACGAAAGAACAGGTCACTCATGGAGATGGCGAGGTGCATGGTCAAAAGTCAGGCTTTACCACATAGTTTCTGGCTTGAGGCTGTCATGTGTGCAGCATATGTACTGAATAGGTGTCCCACTAAAGCGTTGTAGTCTATCACTCCATATGAGGCTTGGCATGACCGCAAGCCATCTGTTGCTCATCTACGTGTTTTTTGTTGTTTGGCATATGCATTAGTGCCTGAACAACATCGCAGAAAATTGGATGATAAGGCAGTAAAATGTATTTTTGTTGGGTACAGTTCTGAAAGTAAAGGCTATCATCTGTATCATCCACAGACTAAACGCATTCTGGTTAGCCGTGATGTTGTCTTTGTGAAAGATGCTATTCAGCCATTGCTTTCATGTACTAAGGAGACATCTGTTAGCTCTAAAGACATGTATGATACTTTGATGCCTCTTTTTACAGGTGGACAAGCTAGTGCTGGTCCTAATGAGGCAACTTCTCAGCCTTTGCAGGTTTCATATGATGATGCAGATCATTCCATTTCTGATGCAGATTTACATGATGCACTTGTTGATGAGAGAGCTGATATTGAGCAGGCAACAACTATGCCAAAATGGCTGGTGCAGACTTTGCGTGACAGCAAATTAGATGCACCTTTGTCATATCGTACTCGTTCAGGCTCTCATAGTGCCTCCTTTGCATTAGATTGCTATGCAATGGCTGCATCTAGTCTCTGTGATGAGAATGAGCCTGTTTCTTTTGATGAAGCACAAAATTCAGAAAATTGGATGGCTGCTATGCAATCTGAATATGATGCTATAATGAAGAATGGTACATGGTCTTTATGTGACTTGCCTCCTGGCAAGAAGGCCATTGGCACTAAGTGGGTATATAAGCTGAAGCGTAAACCTGATGGTACAGTTGACAGGTATAAGGCTAGACTTGTTGCAAAGGATTATGCACAGGAAAGAGGCATTGATTTTGATGAGACCTTTGCACCTACATGCCGTATGACTACTGTTCGGAGCATTTGTGCACTTGCAGCCCATCATGGTTCGAATGTACATCAATTGGACATTAAAACAACATTTCTGAATGGTGACTTTGTTGGAGCAAGTCTATGACAAGCCTAAGTATTGGCTTGAGTCTCACAAAGTCTTAGAAGAAGCTTCAAAATGAAGACTATGTAAAGTTCACTTGTGAACTACCTCTTGTAATTTTTTGAAGAGTTTACTCAATGTAAAAGTAAGAGAATCTTAAGTGGTTGAGTCCACATGATCAAAAAGGGAAAGAGGAGCCACGAATTCGTGATTTGTGATAGGTAGAGAATCAAATCAATCATTGATTGATTGGAGAGTGATTGAGGGAAGTTAGCCTCCCAAACTCAACTATAAATAGATGGCAGTTTTAGTCGTGGTTAGAGAGACCTATGTGAAGACCTCCAAGAGCTGAGCTTTATGCCATATCAAGGTGTGATTACAAGGCACACATATGTATCAATAAGTCATTGTATTGTACAAGCAATATACTTTCATTTTCATGATTATTTGAGTTCATCTTTCCATGTTCTTGTGAAGTGTACTACTCACTGCCATTACTCTCAGTTTTCTCAGTCAACTTGCAGAGATGTTTTCTCTGAGCTTGGTGCATTATTTTCAGTGATTTAACTTCATAAAGTTAGTTCTATAAGTCTACTATATGCTGACAAATTTTCATGTCATTTGGATGTTGCAATCTTCAGTTATGTTCATTTGAAGTCAACAGGGTCTGTTCATCTTCACTTCTCTATTAGGTACCCGACTTTTTCACTCATCTTGTCAGAGCCATTTCTCAGTGGTTACTTATCCAAATTCAGTGATTTAAAGCTTGTTGGATTCAACTTACTGTCTAGTATAACCATACAAATTTTCATAATCATTGGATTCTTACATTTTGATTTATGTTGATTTTTCTGCTCACTGGTCTCAAACTGTAGCAGCCCGTGAAAATCGGGATGATGTCATCAGTTGTTAAAACTCATTCTCAGTGTGTGGCTTATTATGTTTTATGAGATTACTCTTGAAAGTTAGCTCTTTAAGCTATCTAGACTTCCCCAAGAGGAATTAAGCTAATTGCTTCTGTGCTCAGAGAATTATGTAAAACACTGGACAGGTGTATGAACCAAGAATAGCAAGTTTTCACCTCTGAGCTAACTCCAACTTATCTATTTTGATCTATCTTTTTGAGAGTGATCTTCCAAGGTACATAGGGTGTCTAATACATCCATTGGCAAGCTAAAAGGGCCCACCATATACTCCTGGAGTTCATTTGGCTGGTGTAGATCAAGGATTTTGCAACACCTCTTCATCTTCAAGCACATACCTATCCATCTCTTCACAGTGGTATCAGAGCAAGGTTGGACAACATGGCAGATGGATTTCCTTCATCAATTGACAAATTGGATAGAGGTAACTACTCAGCTTGGTCATTAAGAATGGAAGCTTATCTCCAAGGTAGAAGTTTATATGGTTATGTGGCTGGAGATGAAGTTATGCCAAGTTTCAGGAACAAAAGTCAACCAACACAAGAAGAGCAAGAAAGATTGAGCACATGGTGTCCAAGGATGCACTTGCAAGGTCTTATCTCCTCAACTCTATCTCAGATTTTTTGTTTCCTCACATTAGAAGTTGTAAGACATCTCAGGAAGTGTGGGATGCACTTGAAGCTTTCTTTTCTTCAAGTATCAAAGCTAGGAAGCATCAACTATGGCTGGATTTCACAACTCTCAAGAAGGATCCCAAACAAAATGTGACTGATTTTGTCACAAAGCTCAAGGACATAGCGGATCAGTTGGGAAGCATTGGAGAGGTAATAGATGAAGAGCAAATTGTAAGGCAGGTGATCAATGGCTTGAAGGCAGATGACAAGTGGGAAGCATTCACCACAGCTATGGATTTGTACATGGACATGCATGTACCTGATTTCAATACACTCATTGGACAACTACTTACTCAAGAGGCAAAGCTTATCAAAAATGGAGAAAGCTCTAAAGGTAATCAATCTTCAGCTTTATACACTGATAAAAGAAAGTCCAAAGATAACAAAGGAAAGGCAAAGAAAGTGGATGATGAAGCAGGTACATATCAAGCTAACTATGCAGGTAGAGGAAGACATGGCAGAGGTAGAGGAAGAGGAGGTAGTCAAGGCAGGGGGAGATCCCAAGACTCCAACTCATGTTCTATTTGTGGACTAACTAATCATACAATTGAAAATTGCTTTAGAAATTCCAGGAATCAAAGAGGCAGAGGATACAATAGAGGAAGTTATGGCTACTCAAAAGGAAGGTTCAACAATTATCATGGCAACTACAACAACTACAATCATTCAAACTATCAAGGAGGCTACAAAGGAAGGAGAGACTACAATAACTACACAAAAGACTCAAACAAAGAGGATTCATTATTGATCATGAACATGGCTATGCCACAAGGTAAATCTGATGAGCATGTTTTCTACATAGATTCAGGTTGTTCAAATCATGTGGCAGGAAATGTGGCACTCCTATCAGATTTAGAAGATCCAAGGAATAAGCATGAGGTACAAACAGGAGATGATACAAAACATCCTGTGGAGAAAATAGGCAATGTCAAAGCACCTGATGGAAACATCAACCTACTCAGTAAGGTACTCTATGTCCCTACCATTACAAAGAATTTGATAAGTGTTGGGCAGATAGTAGAGAAAGGGTTGCAAGTCAGGTTCACAAAAGCAAGAGCATTTGTTGAAGATCCAAGTCAAGGATTCACAAGAATTGCAAAAGGTGAAAAGACAGGTAGATTGTTCACATTTGAATTACAGGACACTAGAAACATTGCTCTCTTTACTTATGGTAGTCAGACACTCACAGAATTGGAAGTATGGCACAAAAGTTTAGCACATATTGGTGAAAGGTCATTAAAGCAAATCTGCAGGGACCAAAGTGTACTTGGACTCCCTAATTTGTCAAAACAACATATGATTTATAAGTGTAGTGCATGTCAATTTGGAAAGTCTCACAGGTTACCATTCATGAAGAAAGGTTATATGCATGGAGATCTCTTGGAGTTGGTTCATACAGATGTATGGGGACCTAGCAAGGAAGCTTCAATATCTGGATCAAGGTATTATGTTTCCTTTATTGATGATTGCAGCAGATGGACTATCCTATTCTTTATGAAACACAAAGATGAAGTTTTTTCATGTTTCAAAAGATATTTGGCTCTTGTGGAGAATCAAACAGGTAAATCACTAAAAAGGCTAAGGTCAGATGGAGGGGGAGAATACTTCTTCCATGAATTTGATTCTTTTCTTGAAGAAAGAGGAATCAAAAGAGAGGTAACTACAAGGTACACTCCTGAGCAAAATGGAGTGGCAGAAAGGAGGAATAGGACAATTGTTGAAGCTGCAAGGTCTATGTTAATGAAAAGCATTTACCTAATTACTTATGGGCTGAGGCTGTATCTACAGCCACTTACTTGATTAACAAGTTGCCTTCAAAATCCCTTGATGGGATGACTCCATATGAGGCTTGGAATGGAAGAAGACCAAGCTTAGATCATTGTAAAATTTTTGGATGTATTGCTTTTGCTCATGTTCCTTCACAGGTTAGAGGCAAGATGGATCCAAAAGCCAAAAGGTGTGTATTTATTGGATATGACAACAATCAAAAGGGCTACAGGTTATACAACCCTACCAACAAAGGATTCTTGGTAAGCAGAGATGTAGTTTTTGATGAGAACAATTCATGGTATGAAGATTCATGCAGGAAGGTCAATTTACCATATGATCTTGAAGAAGATTTTCCAAAGCTTGGTAGAGAACAACCAAAGATTGAAGAACAAGACACCTCGGAGGATGATGAAGAATCTCATATGGAAAAGATCAAAGCATGGAAGTCTAAAGGTAAAGCAAAATTGCAGGAACTTGGACATGAGGCAGAATCATCACATCATGGCCTAAGAAGATCTATGAGGGAAAAGAAAAAACCAGAAAGGTATGGGTTTGACACCTCATTAGTAACTAAACATTCTATCTACATAGCACAGGACATAAACAGAGGAGCCATCATCATTTGAAGAGGCCAAAGCAAAAACAGAATGGAAGCATGCAATGAAGGAAGAGATCGAAGCACTTGAGGAAAACAACACTTGGGATTTGGTGCCCAAGACTTCATCCATGAAGGTAATAGGCTCAAGATGGGTCTATAAACTCAAGAAGAATTCTGATGGTTCCATTAACAGGTATAAGGCAAGGCTTGTAGCAAAAGGCTTTGCACAAACTCAGGGAATTGATTATGAGGAGACCTTCTCTCCTGTGGCAAAGATGCCTACTATTAGGGTTTTGCTTAGTATTGCCTCTTCCAAGAATTGGAAGATACTTCAACTAGATGTAAAGAATGCATTCTTGAATGGTTGGATAACAGAAGAGGTATATATGGCACAACCACCTGGTTTTGAGAATCAAGTTTATCCTGATTATGTGTGTAAACTTAACAAAGCATTGTATGGTCTCAAGCAAGCTCCAAGAGCTTGGAATTTCAGGCTTGTTTCATTCTTGCAGGACAAAGGCTTTCAACCAAGCAAGGCAGATCCTTCACTCTTTATTAAAAAGAGTAATTCTGAGGTCATCTACCTATGTGTATATGTAGATGATATTATAATGACAGGAAATGATGTAGATGGTATGAAGAAGATCAAAGATCAGATGAGAGAAGAGTTCAAGATAAGTGATTTGGGTTCACTTACCTACTTCCTAGGTTTGGAAGTTGTCTACAAAGGTCATGGTTTGTTTCTCACTCAAAGGAAGTACATTAAGGACATGTTGGCAAAATTCAAGATGCAAGATTGTAAGATTGCAGGTACTCCAATGGAGGTCAATCACAAATTGAGCTCACATGAAGGTGAACTCATAGAGGACATCACATCATATCAAAGTCTAGTGGGTAGTCTCAACTATGCCACATTGACAAGAGTAGATATATGTTACAGTGTTAGTGTGCTAAGTCAATTTATGCACACACCAAGGAAACCACATATGGATGCTGCCAAAAGGATTATCAAGTATCTCAAAGGAACCATAAATGAATGACTTTATTATCCTTATGTATCTGATTTAGGTTTGAAGCTATTTTCTGATGTAGATTGGGCTGGCTCCAAGGAAGATAGAAGGAGCACTTCAGGTTATCTTACCTTTGCAGGTTCAAAGCTAATTTCATGGTCATCCAAGAAGCAACCCACAGTTGCTCTCTCTTCTACTGAAGCTGAATATAGAGGTCTTGCCATAGCTACTCAAGAAGCTATGTGGATGAAGACATTATTCAAAGATGTTGGAACTCCAGCTATTTTTGGTGACAATATGAGGTTTTTGGAACTCCAGCTATTTTTGGTGACAATATGAGTTCTATTCACTTGGCTGCTAATCCTATTTTTCATGCAAGGACTAAACATATTGAAGTTCATTATCACTATGTACGAGAGAAGGTTCTAAGCAAAGAGATTCAAATATCATATGTGTCCACTCATCAACAATGTGCAGATATTCTAACCAAAGCATTGGATGGTACAAAGCTTTGCAAATTCAAGGCTATGATTGGTTTGCAGGTAATCTTGGAAGATTGAAGACCTCAAGCATACTTGGCTTGAGGGGGAGCTGTTGGAGCAAGTCTATGACAAGCCTAAGTATTGGCTTGAGTCTCACAAAGTCTTAGAAGAAGCTTCAAAATAAGACTATGTAAAGTTCACTTGTGAACTACCTCTTGTAATTTTTTGAAGAGTTTACTTAATGTAAAAGTAAGAGAATCTTAAGTGGTTGAGTCCACATGATCAAAAAGGGAAAGAGGAGCCACGAATTTGTGATTTGTGGTAGGTAGAGAATCAAATCAATCATTGATTGATTGGAGAGTGATTGAGGGAAGTTAGCCTCCCAAACTCAACTATAAATAGATGGCAGTTTTAGTCGTGGTTAGAGAGACCTATGTGAAGACCTCCAAGAGCTGAGCTTTATGCCATATCAAGGTGTGATTACAAGGCACACATATGTATCAGTAAGTCATTGTATTGTACAAGCAATATACTTTCATTTTCATGATTATTTGAGTTCATCTTTCCATGTTCTTGTGAAGTGTACTACTCACTGCCATTACTCTCAGTTTTCTCAGTCAACTTGCAGAGATGTTTTCTCTGAGCTTGGTGCATCATTTTCAGTGATTTAACTTGGTAAAGTTAGTTCTATAAGTCTACTATATGCTGACAAATTTTCATGTCATTTGGATGTTGCAATCTTCAGTTATGTTCATTTGAAGTCAACAGGGTCTGTTCATCTTCACTTCTCTGTTAGGTACCCGACTTTTTCACTCATCTTGTCAGAGCCATTTCTCAGTGGTTACTTATCCAAATTCAGTGATTTAAAGCTTGTTGGATTCAGCTTACTGTCTAGTATAACCATACAAATTTTTCATAATCATTGGATTCCTACATTTTGAGTTATGTTGATTTTTCTGCTCACTGGTCTCAAACTATAGCAGCCCGTGAAAATCGGGATGATGTCATCAGCTGTTAAAACTCATTCTCAGTGTGTGGTTCATTATTTTTTATGAGATTACTCTTGAAAGTTAGCTCTTTAAGCTACCTAGACTTCCCCAAGAGGAATTAAGCTAATTTCTGCTGTGCTCAGAGAATTATGTAAAACACTGGACAGGTGTATGAACCAAGAATAGCAAGTTTTCACCTCTGAGCTAACTCCAACTTATCTGTTTTGATCTATCTTTTTGAGAGTGATCTTCCAAGGTACATAGGGTGTCTAATACATCCATTGGCAAGCTAAAAGGGCCCACCATATACTCCTGGAGTTCATTTGGCTGGTGTAGATCAAGGATTTTGCAACACCTCTTCATCTTCAAGCACATACCTATCCATCTCTTCACAGACTTGCATGAAGAAGTGTATGTTTTTCAGCCCCGTGGCTTTGTGCAGAAAGGGCATGAAAACCAGGTTTGCAGGTTAAAGAAGGCATTATATGGTTTAAAGCAAGCACCACGTGCTTGGTATGAGAAGATACATGCCTATCTAATTGCACATGGTTTTGAGAACAGTCCAACTGAAAGCACCCTATATGTTAAACGTGCTAATGATGTGCTTCTGATCATTGTTGTCTAGACATGCTGCTCACTGGTCCTATTGGGACACATATTGCTGATTTTAAGGCTGATTTGCATGCCTCATTTGAGATGTCTGATTTGGGGCATTTGCATCACTATTTGGGCATTCAATTTATGCAAGTTGATGGTGGAATGGCTTTGTGTCAAACGAAATATATTGACACATTATTGCAGCGTTTTGGCCTTGAAGACTGTAAGCCTATTGCCACTCCTATGGAGACCGGTTTACGATTGAGTCTTCGTGATGCTTGAGATGCATTTGATGTTGTACTCTATCAGCAGGCTATTGGATGCTTGATTTACTTATGCATTACTCGGCCAGATATTCAGTTTGCTGTCTCACAGATGAGCAGGTTTATGCATTGCCCAGGAGTCACACATTGGAAAGCGGTTAAGCGCATCTTTCGCTACTTGAGTGGTACTCAGCTACTTGGGTTGTTTTATCCCAAGGGGGGATCACTAACGCCAGATTTGCATGCTTTTTCTGACTCAGATTGGGCTGGTTGCTATGACACTCGTGTGTCCACCAGTGGTTTTTGCTTCATGCTTGGTAGCTCATGTATATCTTGGTTGAGCAAGAAGCAGCCTACTGTGGCCACTTCCAGTTGTGAGGCTGAGTATAGGGCAGCTTTCACAGCGACTGTTGAGTGTGTGTGGCTCAGACGCCTTATGGCTGATTTGGGTGTTGGCCAGTCTTCTGCCACCACCATCTTCACTGACAGTCAGAGCGCATTGGCAGTTGTGAGGAACCCTGTGTTCCATGCTCGCACTAAGCACATTGAGGTGCATTATCACTATGTTAGGGAGAGGTTCTCTGCTGGGGAGATCAGCTTGGCATATGTGCCCACGCAGGAGAACATTGCAGACCTTTTCACGAAGGCTCTGCCTAGGGAGAAGTTTGAAGCTTTCCGCAAAGCTTTGGGCTTACTTCCTTTTGTGGAGTGATTTCCACATAGCTTGGCACTTCCTTATACATGAGTGCGAGCTCCTTGTTCACCGCATCACTCCCAGGGGGGATTCGTTGATATATTTAGGTAGTGATGTGTGTGAACACTCTAGGACCGCCGGGGCACTTTTTTCCCTCTTTAGGAGGTTTTTTTCCCCCAGCTTGTATATACGCCTATTGCCCTAATGGGCTAATCATCTTTGTACATTCTCTAGTAATACATTCAGTATTGTGTGTTTGTGCTTCAAGCTTCTTCTTCTTCCTTGTGCTGTTCGCGTGCTTCCGCAGACGTCTATCTCCAACAAAAACAACATCTCTACTAACAATAAACCCTTTGTTACTTGGATTATATGGCTTATAACCTTTCTGATTAAGGTGATAACCAATGAGTATACACTTTTTTGCCTTTAGATCCAATTTTCCTCTGATTTGTGAAGGTATGTGTGCATATGCTATGCACCCAAAGATCCTGCAATGATCAAGACTAAGTCTTATTCCATTCCATGCTTCATATGGTGTCATCCCATCTAATGCTTTTGACGGGAGTCTATTGATTAGATAGGTGGTTGTGGACACAGCCTCTACCCATAGGTAATTGGGCAACTTCTTCTCATTTAGCATTGACCTTGAAACCCCCACTATTGTTCTATTCCTCTTTTCTGCCACTCCATTTTGCTCTGAAGTATACCTTGTTGTAATCTCTCTTTTGATTCCTTTTTCTTGGAGATAAGCATCAAAGTCATGGGAGAAATATTCTCCCTCCCATTTGACCCTAGCCTCTTCAAAGTCTTTCCTGTTTGATTTTCAACAAGTGCTAGATATTTCTTGAAACAAGAGAACACTTCATCTTTATGCTTCATAAAATATAGTATTATCCATCTACTACAATCATCAATGAAAGAAACATAATACCTAGATCAAGAGATAGATGGTTCCTTGCTTGGCCCCCATACATCTGTATGGACTCACTCCAATAGGTCTCCATGAATATATCCCTTCTTGGTGAATGGTTGTCTATGAGACTTGCCAAATTAACAAGCATTGCATTTGTAAATCATGTGTTGCTTGGAGATATTTGGTAAGGCAAGTAAACTCTGATCCCTATTGATTTGCTTCAAAGCCCTTTCACCTATATGAGCTTACCTCTTATGCCAAATTTCCAATTATGATAATGTTTGACTACCATGATTGAACAAAGCAACGTTCCTAGTATCCTGCAGCTCAAATGTGAATAGTCTACCTAACTTTTCTCCTCTTTCTATCCTCTTGAATCCCTGATGTGGATCCTTAACAAATGCTCCATTCTTTATGAATCTAACCTGCAATCCTTTCTCAACAATCTGACCAACACTTATGAGATTTTTGGTTATGGTTGGCACATACAATACCTTGTTCAATAGGTTCATATTACCGTCTGAAGTCTTCACATTGCCTATCTTCTCCATTGGATGCCTTGTGTCATCTCCTATTTGGACTTCATATATATTCCTTGGATCCTCCAAGTCTGAGAGTAGAGCTACATTCCCTGCTACATGACTTGAATATCCTGAATCTATATAGAACACATGTTCCTCTACTTTACCTTGCTTCATGGTCATATTCATCAGAAGTAATGAGTCCTCTTAAGTTTGATCATTTGCATAGTTGTTGTAGTCTCTCCTTCCTCTATATCCTCCTTCATAATTATTGTTATTGTATGAGTTGTTGTTGTAGCCATTGTTATTATTGAATCTGCCTCTTGAGCTTCCATAGCCACCTTTGTTGTAGGCTCTTCCTCTTTGGTTTCTAGGATTCCTGAATACTGCTCAGTAATGTGATTAATTAAGCCACATATGGCACATGGAGAGGAGCTTTGAGATCTCCTTCTGCCTTGTCTTCCTCCTCTACCTCTTCCTTTGCATTTGCTTTTATTCCATTGATCACTTGCCTCACTATCTGCTCTTCATCTATGACTTCTCCAATGCTCCTAAGTTGATCTGCTATGTCCTTCATTTTAGTGAAAAGATCATTCACACTTTGCTTGGGCATCTTCTTGAGTGTGGTAAACTCCATCCAGATTTGATTCTTCCTAGCCTTGGTGCTTGATGAAAAAATGCTTCAAAAGCATTCCAAATCTCTTGTGAAGTCTTGCAATCCTTGATGTGTATAAGTAAAAAATCAATGATTGATTTAGGAATGTATGACCTGGCTAGAGCATCCTTTGAGCACCATGTGGTTAACCTCTCTTATTCTTCTTGAGTTGGTTGTCCTTTGCTTCTGAGGATTGGCATCATCTCATCTCCAAAAATGTAACCATAAAGGTTTCTCCCTTGAAGATATGCTTCCATTCTTAGTGACCAAGTTGAGTAGTTACCTGGATCCATTTGTCTATGGATGAAGGGCATCCATCTCCCATGTTGATTTGTTGTTGCTCTAATACCACTGTGAGGATGCACAAAACCTACTCTACACCTGCCAAGTTAGCTCCAAGGAAAATTATTAGACTTCTTTGGCTTCACAATAATGCATTTATACCCACTAGGTACTTTGGAATATCACTTCCAAAAGTTTGCAGCAAAACAGATGATTTGGATGTACTAGAACAATTAGAGAACCTTCTATTTTTGGAATAGAAGTGCTTAGTGTTTTGCTCAGAGCTCACAACTTGGTACGAATTGACCAGAGAGCTTTTGCACATATCTAATTCAAGTTTATAGCTAAGTAACACAAGTTAATTCATGAAATTAGAGGCACTATGCACTGAGAAATAAGCTTAGCAACTCATGGGGTTCATCTTGATATTTCAGGAGCAAGATGATGTGCAGACATAGTCAAGTTCATCAGATCATACCTCAAGATTGGCTGAACCAAAAATAATGAAATTTGATAATTATATAATAGAAACTTTATTCTAACTATACCAAGTTAAAGTGGAGCAAATGATCAAGCACACATAGAGAAATCATATTTGCAAGATTATTGAAATAATGAAAATGCAATAGAGCATAGTAGATAGAACTAATCATGAAGAAATGTATCAATTAGTATACGATAATGCACATATCATACATGGGAAGTGTAGTGGAATACTCATGCATAAGTTGAGATCAGTGTATGCTCAATGATGTAGCCTCTAGCCTCTCAGAAAATGGCTCTATGTCCCAAGACTAAAAACGTCTCTTTTTATACTTGCTTCTTGAGTTTGAATTTTGAATTTCCCACACCTAAAAGTGTTCCTACACTTAAGGGGTGATTGAAATGATTCCTTCTACCAAATAAGTCGTGGGTTCAACTCCCTAACTTCACAAGATTCCTTACTCTTTTTTTTTTACATTTATCCAAGGTAAGTACAATCAAGTTTATAAGTAGGAGTTCATATTTGATCCTCTATGTGAGGTTCATAAATAATGAGTAGTCTTTGAGATAATAGCTAAGCATTTAGGCTTGCTATTTGTACCAATAGGTAATTCAACTAGTGCTCTATATGCAGATAAGAAGGACAAGAAGTTGAAAGGAAAGAAGAAGGAGGAAGGTGAAGAGGAGACTTCCCAAGCCAACTTTGCACGCAAGAACATGCGAAAAGGGATGAAGAAAGGACCAAAGCATGACAAGATGAAAGGCCAGAATGTTCAACCTTGTGTTGTCTGTGATATTAGACCAACCACACCACTCAGAATTGCTTGTTCAATGGGAATACTTAGAAAGGAAGTGAAAGAGGTGGATATGGAAGCAATAGAGGCAAAGGTGGACATAACTTCAACAATAACAATAGAGGCCATAACAGAAGGCAATACAACAATTATTCTAAAGATCAACCACATGAAGAATCATTGCTTCAAATGAATCTAAGCCACAAAGAAGTTAAAGAAGATGATCATTTGTTCTACATAGATTTAGGATGTTCAAATCATGTTGCAAGTAACATTGCTCTTCTATCTGACTTGGAAAGTCCAAAGCATATACATGAAGTACAAACAAGGGATGATACTAAGCACAATATGGAGAATATTGGTAATGTCAAAGCTTCCAATGGCAGAACAAACATTCTGACTAAGGTTCCCTATGTACCCACTAGCACTAAAAACCTAATAAGTGTAGGCCAAATAGTTGAATAAGGCTTGCAAGTTAGGTTCACCAGCATGGAGCTTTTGTGGAAGATCCATGGCAAGGCTTCAAGAAGATAGCTAGAGGTAAGAAGCATGGTAGGCACTTTACTTTTGAAGTAGGAGAAACCAAAAACATAGCTCTACTTAACTTTGGGTCTCAAACCCTAATTGATCTTGAAGTGTGGCATAAGAAGCTAGCTTATGTGAATGAAAGAACCTTGAACGATATACAGGGATCAAAGTGTTCTTGGATTGCCAAACATATCAAGGCAACACATGATCAATAGATGTGATGCATGTCAGATTGGGAAGGCATAAAGGCAACCATTCAATCACAAAGGCTACATCCACAATAACTTATTATACTTAGTACATATAGATGTATGCGGGCCAAGTCAAGAACCTTCATTGGCACGATCAAGGTATTATGTCTCATTTATTGATGACCGTAGTAGATGGACTATTCTATACTTTATCAAGAGTAAGAATGAAGCGTTTGATTGCTTCAAAAAGTACCTAGCACATTTGGAGAACCATACAGGTAGATTACTCAAGAAGCTCATATCTCATGGAGGGGGAGAATACTTCTCCAAAGAGTTTGATGAGTTCTTGCAGGATAAAGGTATCAAAAGGGAAGTGACTACCAAGTACCTTCCTCAATTGAATGGAATTGCAGAGAGAAAAAACAAGACATTGGTTGCATCAGCTAGAACAATGCTTGAAGAGAAGAGGTTGCCACATTATCTATGGGTAGCGACTATTTCAACTGTTGTGTACCTTATCAATAGACTACCATCCAAATCACTTCAAGGCATGACTCCTTATGAAGCATGGTATATAAGAAAACTTAGTCTTGGACATTGCAAGGTGTTTGGTTGTTTAGCTTATGTTCATGTACATTAAAAAATAAGAGGTAAGCTAGACGAAAGGGCAACAAAGACAGTGTTTATTGGGTATGAATCAACTCAAATGTGTCACATGTTCTATAATCCTTAAACCAATCAATTCACTACAAGTAGAGATGTTGTGTTTGAAGAACACAGGTCTTGGTATGATGAAGACAAACAAAAGGTAACTCTACCTTATGATCTTGATTCTAATTCTCATCAATTAGGAAGCAAGCATGGTACACAGGTCCAAGATTCAAGAAGTGATATAGACGATGACCAAGATGAAAAGGAAAAGGATTAGAAGTTGTGGAAGTCAATAGGCAAAGCAAAGATGCAGGAGTGTGGAGAATGCTCCAAGCAAGCCCTTAGAAGATCAATAAGGGAGAAGAAACAACCAGAAAGGTATGGATACGATTCCACATTTGTTAGAAAGCATTCAAGCTACTTGACAGAAGACTCAATTTCAGAAGAACCCTCAACCTATGAGAAGGCAAAGGGAAACCCTAATTGGGAAAATGTGATGAAGGAAGAAATAGATGCATTGAAGGAGATGGACACTTGGGATTCGGTTCCAATGTCTCCCAAAAAAAGATAATTTGTTGTAGATGGGTATATAAAGTTAAAAGAAACTTAGATGGATCAGTTTGCAGGTACAAGGCAAGATTATTTGCCAAAGGACACTCACAAACTCATGGTATAGACTATGAGGAAACATTTCCACAAGTTGCAAAGATGACTACAATCAGCACATTGATAAGTGTAGTTGCTACAAGAAATTGGCGTATCCTCCAACTTGATGTAAAAAGTGCATTTCTAAATGGTGGGATAAGTGAAGAGGTATACATGTCACAACCTCCAAATTTTGAAAACCCTAATCATGCATCTTATGTTTGCAAACTTAAGAAAGCATTGTATGGATTGAAACAAGCTCGTAGAGCTTGGAATTACAGGTTAGCTACATACCTTCAAGATCAAGGGTTCAGACCTAGCAACTCAGATCCTTGTCTATTCATCGAAAGGGATCACAATGAGGTTATCTATCTATGTGTATATGTAGACGACATAATTATGACATGTGATTATATAAATGGCATTCAAAGGAGCAAGAGACACATGCAAGAGGAGTTCAAAATCAATGATTTAGGTGAGCTCACATTCTTCCTAGGTATGCAGGTCATATACACAGATGAAGGAATGCATTTGACTCAAAAGAGATACATCCAGGATCTACTTCTTAAGTTCAAAATGGAGAACACTAAACCTGCAGGTACACCTTTCGAGATGAATCATAAACTTAGTGTTTATGAGGGTGAGAAAATTGAAGACATTAAATATTATCAAAGCTTGGTAGGTAGCTTGATATATGCTACTCATACAAGGGTAGATATCTCATATAGTGTAGGAATACTAAGCCAATTCATGCATTCACCAAGAAGACCACACATGGATGGAGCTAAGAGAGTACTTAAGTATATCAAAGGTACAATCAATAAAACCTACTCTTCAAATTTGGATATCAAAATCTATTGGGATGAAGATTGGGTAGGAGCTAAGGATGATAGATGAAGTACCTCTAGTTACTTAGCATTTGCAGGTTCAAAGCTAGTTTCATGGAGTTCCAAGAAGCAACCAACAATTTTTTTATCCTCAACTGAAGTAGATTATAGAGGTTTGACCATAGCAACTCAAGAGGCAATATGGTTAAACACATTGTATATAGATTTGAGACTTGTGAGTTCCAAACCTCACATATTTGGAGATAATGTAAGTTCCATGCATCTAACAGCAAACCCTATTTTCCATGCAAGAACCAAACACATAGAGGTTCATTACCACTTCATCAAGGAGAATCTCATGGAAAAGGAGATTCACGTTTCTTTTTTTCTAATTGAAAAGCAAGTAGCAGATTTGATGATGAAGGCACTTGATGGAATAAAGCTTTGCATATTTAAATCAATGGCAGGTATTCAACCTATTAGAGAATGAAGACTCAAGCATACTTTAGCTTGATAGGGGGCTATTGGAACATCAAGCTTACACTATGCTTGAGGTGGATTTGATCTACATCAAAAAATTATCATTTGGATTATGTCAAAAATATCCATTGAAGAGTTCCTTTACATATGCTCATTTATTGTATTTTTAAAAAAGATTTTTTATGGATCATTTACCAATGTAAAAGCCTAGCGGTTTACACCAACCAAACTCTGATATTGTTTCATGTCCTTGAATTCTTCTCCACCATATCTACTCAATTTGTGATTCACCTCTTGTAAAAGGATAAAAAGAGAGCTCAATTTCCATGAATTTGAGGTGGTTGAGCTTCACAATCAATGAATCAATCGATTACCTAAAAGTAGATCGAATTAGATCTTCACTTTTCCTAGATTGTAGGAAAGGAAATTGATTCTCTTCAACTAATCCCGCATTCATTTGGATTCAAAATCCACTTGTAGAAGTCTTGGAGGAATTAAAGAGTCTATATAAAGACTTCAAAACACTTGTACATTACATGCAAGCAGTATACATACACTTGTGGTCATTATTGTCTTGCTTCTTCATTTCTCTGCATCATCTTCTTCAATAATAGTAAACTTGTAGAGGTTGTTGCTCTCTCTATAGAGCTCCAAATTGGATGAGTGAGCATTCATTAGAAGGTATTAGTTTCTAATTTAAGTGCACAAATTTTCAAAGCATTTGTTTCAGTGGATTGGGAAAAATTTTAGTTTTTCTATCTTGGGGTCTATCTCTACACAACCCTAAAAATAGGAGGTACCATTGTTGAGTGTCAAGTTCATTCAAAAAGCATATTTTGCTTATTTATTGTACTTTGGTGCATTCTATACACTAAACCCTATTTGTATCATTCATCCAAAAGGATTTTTTCTAATTGTAATCATGTTGGCTACTATGAGCATTTGAAGTTGATTGTTTCATCCAAAGATAGTAAGTTTTTTGAGCTAGTCAATGTGCAAACCTATTTGTTTTGTATTGACTTTTTCTCCTTGGTGCTCCAAAGCATATAGTGGATTTTATTGCACTTATCACATGCCTATAAGGTCTATTTGAGCCTCCATAAGCTCAAGGACTGGTCCTGTGCTAGTTGGCTAGACCAAACTTCTTCGCTTTGCAACTCACCTTTCTACCTCCTACAAGTTTCTCCAAGTTCTTACACTTAAGTGTCTCCATAATAGAGTTATGCTCTTTCAAGCTTCATGTGGGCCTCAACCCTGAAGGACTTCCTCTACTCTAAGGATCATGGAGAGCAAATCTTGGAAATCCAATAGCAATCATTTGGACAAGGATGGCTCTTTTTCAAGGAAACTGAAGGATGAAGCTTAATTGAAAAGTTAATTATTCCTCATTTATGTTTGGTTTTAGTACATATTTATTAGAGATATCAGAGATCCATCTATTTTGCTAGTTCCATGCACAAGTAGTGCATAGAAATGGACATATATTGCAAATTAGTTGGAGAGTCGTAGAATCCACCTACTTAATATGTTTGTGCTATGGATGCCTAGTTTGCACATAGTGAAACATTTAATTAGGTAGGGATGTTTGAAATCCACCCTTATCATTCTTTCCATACTTTGCACTTGATTTGGTGTTTCATGTGAAAAGTTAGGTAATGTCAGAATGATTTGGGTAGGGATTAGCCCACACATAGATTACTCTCTTTTCAGATCCAGTTTGGGATAGAATCTCATTCTAATAAAGAGGCATACCAGATAGATGAAAACCATGATCTATAATAGTGATGATGGGGCATGGGGGAATACTCCACATATTATACATGCACACATTTTCAAGGACAAAAATGTCAAAGGGGAGAAGAATGTTCTATAACCATGGGTCCAAGTGAAAAAAGAAATGGGTTTTGAGGCTCCAATTCACTTGGACAACCCTCATAGTTTATTGAAAAACCCTTGGGAAAGTGTCTCCAAGACTATGTTTTCAACCCTTGAGCTATTTGGATTTATTTACTCCCAATTGAAGGATTTTGACTCTTAAGATTGGTATTTCCTAAGGGTATGGTATTTAACTCTTAGGGAGGTCTCTCAAGCCTTTGGATTTGTACCATTGATGGTTCAAAAATCAATAAGCATAGTGTACACCATGTACATCAATTATCAAGCAATTTGATGTCACTTGGTCAACTTGATGACCTTTGTTATAAAGTGGTTTTCTATGCTCATCCCTTTCGCATATCAAAGGGCAATATGGTTATTGAAAAAGGAAGAAACATTGGCTCATTTTATCCTTTATTTGTATCACAAAAAGAAGACTTGTTAGCAGTTACTAAATAGACTATAGCTTGTCTTTGGCATGGCCACTTGGGCCACATATCTCATAGTTGATTCAAAGATATTTCTAATTCTAGCTACTTACTTGTGTTACTTTTCTCTAATTTTTTATTTTGTGAGCATTTTCAATATGGAAATAAAACTAGGAATGTGCATAAGATGCGCATTAACTCTTCAATTCAACCTCTAGATCTTGTTCATACAAATGTGTGTGGTCCTCTGTCCACAAGGTCATTAGGTAGTTCCCTTTACTTTGTCACTTTCATAGGTGATGCTACTAGAAAAGTTTGAGTATATCCTATCAAATTGAAGATGTGATTCCCTAATTTCAAAAAATGTCTTGCTTCAAATACAATTAAAAAAGGAACTAAGCTCAAGGCTTTATGTTCAGATAATGGAGGTGAGTATACCTCTCATGAATTTAGTGTTTTCTATCGATCTAGAGGAATTCATAGAGAGCTTACGACTCCTTATACCCCAATATAGAATGATGTAACTGAGAGGATGAATAGAAGTATTTAGGGGATAGTACTTTCTATGCTGCATCATGCAAACCTTTCACAATGCTCTTGGGCATAAACAATATTGACAACAATTCATGTGATTAACCTTTCAAGTAGTACTACCAAAAGTCTGAAAGTGGGACAAGAGTTATGGACATGAAAGCCACCATATTATGATCATTATCGAGTTTTTAGGTGTGAAGTGTATGCTCATATACCCAAGAATCTTAGATAAAAGTCAGACCATAATTCAAAAAAATGCATTAGTTCTTAGGTATGAAGCATGTGTTTGTATACCCAAGAATCTTAGAAAAAAGTTGGACCGTAAGCCAAAGAAATCATTTTTTCTTGGATATGGTCGAGACGGCTGATTTGGATATCACTTATGGGATTCTAAAGCACGGTTAGTGATCAAAAGTAGTCTTGTCATTTTCAATGAGTCAGATGCATAAACAACCCATCAAGGAGGTTGAAGTGAGAAGGGTGGTGTTTGAGGATACTAGTCCTCCAATTAGTAGGCATAAGAATGCTATACATAGGGATGTTCAAGAGAATGTCCAATCAAATCAATCTCCAAATATTCTTGTTTAGCAACCATTGAGATGTTCTACACGTGTTTGGAATCCACTTGATAGATATGTTCGAGGTTTGGATTTTGTTATGCTCACAAACATTGGTGAGCCTTCTTGCTACAAAGAGGCTATGCAAACAAAGGATTGCGTCAAGTAGGATCATGCCATGAAGAATGAATTTGATTCTATTCATAAGAATGGTACTTGGGATTTGGTACCTTTGCCAAAGGGCAAGAAAGATTTACCATGTTTATGGGTATATAAGTTGAAATTCATAGCAGATAATGCTTCTCCAAATTGTAAAGCACAATTGGTTGCAAAGGGTTCAAAGCAACAACATAGTGCCAATTTTGAGGAAATCTTCTCTCCATTAGTTAAGATGACTATGTTGCGCATGTTGATTGGATATGTTGCAATGGAGGACTAAGAACTAGTCTAAATGGATGTAAAAATTTTTTCTTGCACGGAGATCTTACATATGAGATCTATATGGAACAACCAGAGGGCTATGTAGTTCCTGGAAAAGAAAGTGTAGTTTGTAAGCTGAATAAGAGCTTATATGGACTTAAATAGTACCCTACACAATGATACCAAAATTTTGATGCTTTTATGAAGTCTCAAGGCTACTCTCAAAGCAATGAGGATCATTGTCTCTACAAAAAGAGATGCTCAGATGGCAGCTTGATACGCTTGATACTTTATGTTGATGATATGTTGATTGTTGGGAGGTCCTCTAATGACTTGTCATTGTTTAATAATAATTTGAGTGAGACATTTGATATGAAGGATTTGGGGGATGCTAAACATATTCTTGGCATGCAAATTACTCGTGATAGGAGTAAATAATGCATATACTTGTCTCAAAGTGAGTACATATCCAAATTACTTCGTAGGTTCAATATCCAAGGTGGTGGGACATTGAGTACATTTTTACCTATATATGTGAGATTGGGCAAGGATGATTGCCCCAAATCAAATGAGAAAAAGGAATCAATTACCAAAATTCCTTCACAATCTTTTTTTGGTATTCTCATGTATGCTATGGTAGCTACAACACTAGACATTGCATTTGTAATGGGAGTCATGAGCATATGTATGTCTAATCTTGGCAAGAAGCATTGGGAAGTGTTCAATATAATTTTGAGATATTTGAGTAGCACTAAGGATAAGTGTATATGCTTGGGTAAAGGAGAGGCACTCATTATTGGTTACACATATTGTGATTATGCTGGTTGTATAGAAAATCAAAAGTCTACATCAAGGTACATTTTTTCACTTTTATAGAGGTGTTATCTCTTTGAGATCTCATCTTCAAGGATGTACATATATTTCCACATACCTAAAAATAGACATGCTATAGAAATAGCAAGAGCCTTGATGGCTGCAAAAAATATGCATCATTGTTATTAGGCATAAGTTGTGCACACTATTTTGTACATCATGAATAGAACTTCGAGTGTTGTTGTACATAAAGTTACACCTAAAGAGAAGTTTACAGGTAAAAAGCCAAACTTATCACATATGAAAGTATTTGGTTGTATTGCATATGTACATTTTCTAGATGAGTTGAGGATGAAGCTTGATCCAAAAGTAGAAAAATGTATCTTCATTGGGTATTCCCTTGAGCAAAAGGGATATAAATGCTACAACCCAATCACACATTAAGTGAAGGTAAGCAAAGATGTGGTATTTGATGAAATCGCAAGCTATTATACTGGTGCAAAAGAAGGACTTAATGTTGACTCAAATGACTATGGAAATGTTGAAAAATCAAGTGCAAAATCTCAAGTTTTGAGTGGACCACATTGTCACCTAGAAATAGTTCCAACTCAAACCCACAAACTGGAAGATTGTGTGGAAATTTTAGTCCAACAAATTCATCGGCTACATCGAAGAAAGGTAAAGAAAAGAATTCTTTTGAGAATAAAGCATCCACAAGTTTTGAAGACATTGATGAAGAAACAAGTGGTTCAAAGAGGAGCCTTGATCAGGAACTTGGATTGCCCTCTATGAAGACTCCATGAATAAGAAAGGCATATGCAAATGATACAACAAGAAGAAGTGACACAAGACAAAGAAGATTTTGAAGGATGCAGAATTCAGTGCAATGATTAATATATGATAGCTACATGGCTTTGTTGGATATGCTTAATATTGCACCCTCAAGTGACCACAAATGATCCATGGTGCTCTAAGTTGTAAGGCCCTCATTATGAGGTGAAGCCATTGTGAGGGCTCTGACATTTGTGGAACCCTAACTTCTAAGTTGATGAGGTCTCTATGTGATCGTTGATGGTTACAGATGATCTTTGTGAGCCTAGCCATTAGGTTAGGTAGGGCATAAACTTTCGGGCCATTGGGTTGCCATTCAAGGTGAAAATAAAGGCCTTGTGGCATCACACAGTTTCTCCATAGAACCTTGATGGGGGGAGTGCAGAGGGGGGTTCGCCCCCTTCTGAAGGGTTTGAAGGGTCTATCCCTCAGCCCGTATGGCCGAGATGGTAGGACTTCTTGTCGTGAAGATATTGACAGATTGCATATTTTGCCAACTAGTTTGTATCTCTCGACTACATTTATCTATACCGACTCCCCTTGTAAAATCTATATAAGCATGGCCCAAGTTGAGAGTTACATGGCATTGCACACTAGTAATCCCTTCATCTAGAGTCTATCTAGATTACCATCTAAGCTCCACCTTGGGAGCGCATGGGTGGACAACACCATCATTGTAACTACATTACACTTAGAAATTTGAGAATTTGAGTTCTCTATCTCTCAGTCTGCATATATCTTTGTCTATGTTTTTTTCTCTCAACTCTGTCTACTGGTCTATTCCACTGTGCTATTATTTTTCTTCCATGATATCAGAGCTCAGGAGGCTTTGAGTGGTCCAAAAGCAAAAATGCAAAGGTTTCAATGACAAAAGAGAGAATATGTCAATCGGTACTTCATTGTCTACAAGTAGGAATCAAGATCGTTCGTCAACAGGAGTAGGTGGACCACAGATAGGAGCCACAATGATGCCAATCATCCCAATGTTGCAGATACAACCACCAGCCTTCACGAAAGGTAAACTTGATGGTATGAACTACACCCTATGGAAGTTTAAAATCACTTCTATCCTTGATTCATATGAGCTTCTAGAGACTGTTCTCGGGACTTATCATGAGCCTCAAGAAACACTTGATCCAAATAATCCTAGTACAATGATTCCTTCTGATGTTGATCTTCCACATGCTTGGAAACGTAGAAACACAGATGCACTCTGTGTTCTAGTTACAAGTGCTATTGATAGTGTTCTGACTCTCATTCAACATACTACCAAGGCATGTGAAGCATGGAACATATTGAGAAATCAATATGAAACTCATAATCAGACACGGATTCAAAACTTGGAGGATCATCTAGCATCAATAAGGTTTGCTTATGGGGAGACTGCAAACATGTTTATCACTCGGATAAAGACTGTTAAAGGCACGTACGTTGTCGTCGAGATTTTCTCTCTCCTCTCACTTGTGAAGACCTACAAAAAACATATTTGGTGAAGGTAGCCAGAATTCCCCGAGAAGACCAGGATGCATCAAGGATGTCAAAGGAAGGTCACATACAAAGTTTCAAAGAAATCAAGAAAGTCCATGGTAGCGGTCAAAGCTGGTCAAAGCTGGTCAAAGTTGGGAAATTAGGGCAAAAATTTCATTGTCACCAAATTAGATGAAAATCCATATACTTGTAAAGATTGTCAAAGGCAGTCTATAGCCCAAATTTCAGCAGAAAATGGATTTTGTAGCACATTGATATGCTATGTTCATTTTGTAAAAATGTAATTTTTCTAGTTTGACCCTACAAATTCTTGTATAGAAAATTATGTTAGCCATATGGTTTGGCATGTATAAAGACCATATGTGGCTACATATTTGTATAAAGTTTCAAGGCTATCCGAGCTTCCTAGACACCTTAATGCCACCTTGCAAGCTTCCAAATGTAGTCAAACTTGTACAAGTTAGATTCAGATGGGAGTTTTTTCTGCATATTCCTGAAGGAGATCTTTGGAAACATAGTCCTACAATGTTTCATCTTCATCAAAGCCTATTTGGAGGGTCAAAGAGTACAAAGTCCAGTTTTCAGGATCACCGCAGTTTTCTAGTTTAAGAAAATTGAAGGCTTGAATGTCTGCCACATGTCAAAATATGATTGAACCATGCTGTACGGTCAAGATGAGCTCATATTCAAGGGTGGAGATGCACTAAAGCATAAAGGAAGGAGGATCCACGAATTTTTTCCATAAAAGAAGACCTTTTTTACAATCAAAGATCAATAATGCAGCATTTCTCCAAAAATAGTGGCTTATCTTATCCGAATTGATGTCAGCACTGATCCGACGGTCCAGATCATCCCCAGATCCAATGGTGGAGAATGAGGGCGCCTAAATTTCACTCCTTTACACTAGATTTGATAGAAAGAACAATTCCAAGCCATTGATTTGATTAATCAAATGGTTGTAATCGAAAGTAGTGATCCTAGAGTTGAGAGTTGATTTCTCTAGATCCAAGGGCCCAAATTCATTCAAAAAACTATATAAACCCCCCTCCAAACTCCTAGAGCATCATTGTTAGGCATCCATAGGGCTCATGCTAGCTTACGGTTTCCTTGAGACGATCACCCTCGGTTGAGCGAGTGAGGATCCAAGGTGAGCTAGTATGAGTATAGAACCTAGTTTCAAATTTAAGTTAGAACTCCAATCTAGGATAGGCTCTTGAAACCAGCATCTCTATCTTGACTCACCCTCGGTGGAGCGTGTGAGTGAGTTAGAGCTGATTTTAATGAGTCTTAGACTTCTTTAGTTAGACGTTACGAGCCTAGACAGACATAGGGTCACTGGAGTGGAACTCACCTTCTTACGTGTGACATTCGGTTGAACTGTCATGGTTTGAGGGTCGGAACCACCTTTGATCAGTAGACTGCTTAGCATGACGTACCACGACGATATTTTACATGTAACTTAATTCAAATTCTTTTAATTCATGTCACTTGTCACTTGTCTCTTGTCTCCTCTCTCAGTCTCTTAAGTATTTTTACATGTCTTCTATTTCTTCTATGTGTGAGAAGGCTCCGCAGTATTGCGTTGAACCAGTGAGGATGTTTCTTTGAGCTTGTGAGTGAAATCCATCATCATAATTCACTTGCATGTATATAATCCATACAAATCCATACATATTTATTAGTTTCTGAAAGTGTATAAGAAGCTCCAATATTGGACCATTCTTCCTTTCGAAACTGATTTATGTGTAAGGATTCCATCTATTCTCGTCATGCATACATATCATCCAAAGAAGGCTATACATATGGATTAGAATTAGGAAGTGTTTAAGAAGCTCCTCCAATGGACCATTCTTCCTTCCAAATTTGATTCGTGTGTATGGTTCTCTTTCATTCTTATCATTCATGTCATCAATCTAACTTGCACACCTACATTCCCATTCCCATAATTATTTCAACATCTCTCTCTTCTCCATACTCAACATTAATTTCACCTTCACATCTTTAAACCTTCCAACATTCATTAGCTTCATACACCCTGTGTGTGCCACGACCGGACCCGATCCACCCGGATTGCGATCACCTCCACAACGTGTTGGCATTTATAGTTTTATTAAGGCTCCATTTGAAGGGTCTATGAGGGGTTGCAATGAAAAGTCATGATACCCCATGCGAATGGGTGTGAGGAGTTGTATAAATATATGACTTTGTTTAATGAAAAGCAACACGCACATTTCTTGAAGCAAGTCTATTTGTTGGATATGGATTCTTCTCCCTCTACTCTCTTGCTGTTATATTTATGCTGGTCTGCCTACATCGATAGTGAGAAGTGTGTGTGCATGTAATGTTATATATACTTGTTAAGAGAGAAACATGTTCTCATTAACATTCTTGTTCTTGTCCATTCTTGGAGTTTGCGAGCATGGTGACATGATGAAATGAAGTTATGGCATTCTCTCTTTCTCTCTTTCTTCCCTGTTGCAGGGAGGCACAACCTTCACTGTTAACATTGGCGCCGTCTGGACGTACCCCCCCTTGGCTCTATCGGCTGCAGTCCACTCCCTAGGATGTTGGCTTGTTGAGGCACGCATGTATAATTTGGTCGACATCTGTGATTCCCTAAATCCTTGCGCCATTCACCTCACGAGGTAAGGACCTCCCGACATGACCCATGGCCCTACGGCACAATACCGCCTTGGCCTCATATTCAACATGTCTGTCAGTACGAATTATCATCCATTAGTGTGCACGCCATGGTTATTTGTCCAGCATCTGCTTCATCCTGTTTAATGTTCACCTATCCACATTGAGGTCAATATGCATTGGGCTCAAAAATTGGCGAATTTCGATGCTCACGGCTAATGCACTTCACGCTTCCTCCGTTGGCTGCTAGTGTCTCTAGTGTTATGATTAGAAATCGGTATTGAGATCTGCCTCCTTCCTTGAAAATTCTGCTACGCAAACACA
Source organism: Ceratopteris richardii (assembly GCA_020310875.1). Taxonomy (NCBI): domain Eukaryota; kingdom Viridiplantae; phylum Streptophyta; class Polypodiopsida; order Polypodiales; family Pteridaceae; genus Ceratopteris; species Ceratopteris richardii. Next base: position 76,970,114 of record CM035421.1, on the reverse strand, counting down.
ACTTCCGGTACCAATCACCACTGTCCCTCTCCTCTGGTGTCCGACATTCTCGTGTCAAGTTCGGCGTTCACATTCCACCGTAATATTGTACGGTCATCTCATATCCGGTTTGCTAGCGATGCTTGCATGCCAATTCGCATTTCAGGTGATGACTCGCCAGCCCATTTGTTGATTTCGCGCTATCGACGATAGTCTCGTGAATCATGGCCAATCTTGCACCGAGTCTGGTGTAGTTCAGTGATCCATCGGGGGACGCTCATGCAAGTGGCAGCGGCCATGGAAGCAAGTAGAGTGCTTTTATTCAGAATTTTGATGCTTCCGACACTTTTACGATAACATTTCGGTGATTTTCCACTTTGGGGATTTCATCCTATGCTAGCCAATGATAATTCCATGCACGCAATTCATGGGCATAGATGTTTCGCCATAGTACATTGAGCGATATTGTTGCAGAAGCAAATATGCGCTCATATGTTGTGTCAACTTCAAGACCTTCTGTCACTATTGTCGCTTCGTTGGTGTTGTTTTTCTGATTGCTCTTCTTGCATTGCTTATGCCATCCTTGGTCCATGGTGCTATCACTAAATAACCAAATTCATACCGCACTTTGTACCTGTTTGATACTGTACCTCACTCACGATCCACCTCGCAACTTGTGCTCAAAGAAACGAAGGACCAGTGATTGAATTGTCATGCTCCGGTGCAAGTCCGGTAGCTTTTCGTTCGTCCCAGTGTCTGTCTACCTTTTTTTGGTTGCTTGGTGTCCGATGCAATTTCATCTTTTGCTCAAAAATTATGGTGCGCATTCAGTGTTGCTTCTAGTTGATAGTTATGATGCTTGTTGATAGCCACTATATCTTGTGCATATGATTTCGGTACTCCGGTTGTCACGCGATAGTGTTCGGTGGTAGTCCGGTCTTAGTTGGGTAGAGCCCTTATTATATATTTTCGTGCAAGTTTACATTTCGGTGCCTGTTGTGATTGGTGGTGATCCTATGGTAATTCGATAGTGACCTTTCGGTTCAATCATATGCTCCTACGGTGATTCCCTCGGGCTTTTCTACGGTGATCTTACGGTTCTCTTATCGTAATATTACAGTGTTTTTTTTACGGTGAATGATTTACAGCTGGTTCCGCTCTTTTGAGACTTGCACCCTGTGAAGCCTACAAGAGTGTCAATGTATTGATGTATATTCCCTACGCTGTGCTTTTACCACTCATTTCGGTGGAAATTCTGGTGATAATACCTTCCGCTCTTCCGACTTTGCCCCACCATACAAGGCATCACTTGCGGTCATTGCCCTGCCCTGTCTGTTCACTAGGCCCTCAACCTCTCGTCTTACATGTCATGCCATCTCTATCTTGCCTCGCTAAACGGTGGAGACACAGTTCGTCGAGTCCATCCTCTGAGGCATCATAGCTAGGGTCGCTGTGTATGGTGACAACTACATGAGCAGATTTACGGCGGTCTATCCATTTTCAGATATGATATATGATGATTTTGTAGTAACATAAGGCACACACGCTCCCCCCATAACTGCCAGTTATGATAGTGATAATGTACGTCATATGATTGGGTTCATTATGTATTTTTCATTACTTTTGGTGCATGCTTCCCATGACATTTTGATCTTTCTTATGATGATGATATCGTTGCACTCCCGATTATTTTGGTGTGAAGAGAGTTATGTTTTTCATATGTTGTATATTACTATTTATGGATGCTTTAGGGGTATATCTATTTCACATGAAGGTTGGTATCCTATGGGTCAGCATGATGCATGATGGATGGTGCTAGTGGTGCGGTATGAGTGCGAGGTAGCGTTAACTCGGCAGAAGCACTCATCTGTTTTGAGAGAGTGTGAGGTAGCGTTAAGTCGGCAGAAACGCTCCATGTGGATTGTGAATGTGAGGTAGCGTTGATACGGCAGAAGCACTCACTGATTTTCTTTTTCTTTTGTGTGTATGATTTGACTGGGGGTTGATGTGGGACTATGGGATACATGCCTTCATGTTGATTTGCGTCTTCATATATGATTATTTGATACTGATCATACTAATCCAAAACAGACAAGCTATGCTTGATCATTATGTGATGATTTATGTTATAGTACTTCTGGGGATGAAGAATATGCAGAAAAGAAGTAACGATTCCCGATGAAAAGGCTATGATTGGATGATTCACCCCTCTTGTAAATTCACACAGATTGTATATGATAGTGATGTATTGTAGGAATCCATATGAGAATGATGTAATTGATGTATAAAATGGAGCTATGTAATTATGTCACTCTTTTACTTCATGTTCATACATATAGGTGGGCAGACTATGGGTTGTGTATAATGTACTTGCATATCTTGGATTCAGTTCCAGGCACTTTGCTTTGCATTACACATTTCTCCTAGTTTTGGATTGATATGGGCATTGTCTTGCCTTCCATACCATGGATTTGGGCCATGCACTTTGGTTGGTGAACAATGTTCCATAGGGTAGTTGCATATAGTCAACCTCGGACATTGGTAAGCATTGTGTGGGATTCGAATCCACCGTGCGTGCCATTGTTAAAGACATGTACGTGTTGGCATTTTATAGTTTTATTAAGGCTCCATTTGAAGGGTCTATGAGGGGTTGCAATGAAAAGTCATGATACCCCATGTGAATGGGTGTGAGGAGTTGTATAAATATATGACTTTGTTTAATGAAAGCCAACGCGCACGTTTCTTGAAGCAAGTCTGTTTGTTGGATATGGCTTCTTCTCCCTCTACTCTCTTGGTGTTATATTTATGTTGGTCTGCGTACATCGATAGCGAGAAGTGTGTGTGCATGTAATGTTATATATACTTGTTAAGAGAGAAACATGTTCTCGTTAACATTCTTGTTCTTGTCCATTCTTGGAGTTTGCGAGCATGGTGACGTGATGAAATGAAGTTATGGCGTTCTCTCTTTCTCTCTTTCTTCCCTGTTGCAGGGAGGCACAGCCTTCACTGTTAACAAGACTCTATGAGATCAAATGGTGGGAGCAAGTGTAAAAAATTCAAGTGAGGAGCTAGCTCAATGTTGTCTTTGAATCTATCCACCTAAGTTTGATGGTTTGATAACTGGTCTTAATACTCAAATTAGACCTCAACCACTAACTTTTGAAGAATTTCGTGCCTTACTTGTGGAGGAGGAGTTGCGGCTAAAGGCAAGGAGTGGTGGCAGCAAAGGAGATGTTGCATTCACAGTGAATGTCAAAGGAGGCAGTGGACTCTTCAAAAGATGGAGACAAAAAGAAGAATGGCAAAGAGAAGTTCAAGGGAGATTGTTTCGATTGCAAGAAGGGACATAGAATCCAAGACTGTTACATCAAGAAGGCAGAAGAGAAGAATGTCTCTTCAAGAGGTGGCAAGGGCCAAGATTCTGCCAACACAATAGAAACGGAGCTTGAGTTATTTGTTACAATAGAGGAGGTATGCTCCTCACCTGAAGATTTGGGAACAAATGACTCATTGGTGTTGGACAATGGTGCATCTCATCACATGAAGAGCAGAAAAGACCTTTACAATTCCTTACAACCTCTAAAGGAACGCATCAAAATAAAGGTAGGCAACAATGCAAGATGTCCTGTAGAGGGTGAAGGTACAGTTTCTTTCATTAACTCTAATGGGGATGTCAAAAGACTTTCAAATGTGTTGTATGTTCCACAAATCAAATGAAAGCTACTTTCAATAGCTTCTATAACTTACCAAGGTCATCAAGTATCTTTCAGTATGATAAGAGCTAAGATTATGGACAATAACAACAACATTGTTGGGAAACGCATAAGGAGGAACAACCTATATGAGTTGTGTGCTCTTATAGCCACTACAAGTGTGGGCACAAACAAGCTATGGCATTAGAGATTCGACCACATCAGATACCCTGTACTGAAGGAGATGCATCATAGGGGTATGGTTGCACACCTACCATTGATTGTAGAAATGAAGGAACCATGTGAAACTTGCATGATGGGCAAACAATAGAGGAAGGCACTTCATTAAGAAAGCAAAAATAGGGAAAGCTATCCTGTAGAGTTGGTACATGTTAACTTATGCAAAAAAATTCCTACACAAGCCTTGGATGGATCTTCCTACTTCATGTTACTTATCGATTACTATAGCAAGAAGATGTAGGTGTACTTCCTTTTCAATAAGGCTCAAGCTTTTGATAAGTTTAAAGAATGCCTTTAGCTTGTTGAAATTGAAAAGGGAAGAAGATGAAGAAATTTAGGACACACGATTGTGGTGAGTTCACATCAACAGATTTAAAGATTTCAAGCAAGAGGAAAGGAATCGAGCATCAACTCATAGTGGCACATAGCCCTCAACAGAGTGGTATTGCAAAACATCGGAATCAAACCATCATGGAGATGGCAAGGTGCATGTTGAAGGGAAAGGGTTTGCCTAATCAATCTTGGGTGGAGACTGTCAACAACATTGTCTACATCTTGAATCAAAACTACACCGAGGCACTTGATGGAAAGTCTCCACAAGAATCCTACACTAGTAAAAAGCCTTATGTTTCCCATTTTAAAGTATTTGGAAGTGAATGTTATGTACATATTATAGATAGGGAGAGAAACAAGCTTCAACCGAAAAACATCAAATGTATCTTCCTAGGGTACAACAAAGATAAGAAGGCTTATAAACTTTATGAACCTGGGGCTAAGAAGATCATGGTGAGTTGTGACGTGGTGTTTAAGGAGGAGTAGACACATGTAGTGGAGGAGGAAAAGAGAGCTTCCACTTTATCATCAGGTGGAGGGGCAATGGACTATGAACATGGCCTAAGAGCTATCCCTCTACACAAGAGAAAGAAGCATCATCTTCAAATGATGAGTCTGAAAGTCACCAACCTTCCATCACCCAAGTGGAAAAGCCATTGCCACGTTGGGTGAGGTAGCTCTATGATTCTGCAAATCCCATCCCACACTCACTAGAACAACTTGCAAATGGACCGAGGCAATCATAGAGAATAGAGGAACAAAGACGGGCAAGCACACATATTGCAAACACAGCCCTAATGGTTGGTCTCATTCAAGAAGAATTAAAGGAACCAATCAATGTGGAAGAGGCACTCCACGATCCAAATTGCAATGTTTCCATGCAAACAGAATACAAAAATATTATGAAAAATGGAACCTGGGAGCTAGTGGATTGACCCCCTAAGCGTAAAGTCATTGGCACCAAATGGGTCTGGAAGCTAAAGTACAAGGCTGATGGTACTCTAGAAAAGTACAAAGCAAGACTTGTTGCACAGGGCTACTCACAAGTTGAAGGCATTGACTATTATGAATCATTTGCCCCAACTGCAAGGATGACTCCTATCCAAGTAGTACTAGGTGTGGCTACACATAAGCATTGGCCAGTCTATCACATGGATGTCAAATCAGTGTTCCTAAATGGAGACCTCAAGGAGGAGGTATATGTGTCTCAGCCACCAAGGTTTGAGGCTTCTCATTCAAAGAACAAGGTATGTAACCTGAAGAAGGCATTATATGGGCTGAAACAAACCCCTAGAGCATGGTACCAACAAATAGATAAGTATCTCTTGGATCTAGGTTGCAAAAGATGTGCTTCTGATGTGAACTTGTATGCTCTAAAGAGAGGAGGCAAGGCAATTGTGCTTTTACTCTATGTAGATGACCTTGTGATTACAGGAAATGATGTTTCTTTTCTTCAACAAATGAAAGATGCCCTGAATTCAAAATTTGGAATGTCAAACTTGGGCCTAATACATTATTGCTTAGGCCTTCAAGTTTGGTAGGAACTGGGGAAGATTTTCATCTCTCAACAAAATTATGCAAGAAAGATATTAAAGGCATTCGACATGGAGGATTACAAGGAAATTTCTACACCTATGGAGATGAACAGAAAATTATCTATTGAAGATACTTCAACTCCTGTGGATACTGGAAGATATAAGAAATTAGTTGGAAGTGTCAAGGATCAGCAATATTCTCTTAGATCAGCAATATGGTTGAGGAGGATCCTGTGGCACATAGGAATACAAGGACAGGAGGCTACAGAGTTGAAGTGTGACAACCAAAGTTGCATGGCCATCTCTAGAATCCTGTGTTCCATGCACGTACCAAGCACATAGAAATTTAGTATCACTATGTGCATGAGTTGATTGAGGATGGGTTCATGGAGATAAGCTATTATCCAACTGAAGAAAATGGAGCAGACATCTTCACCAAGGCTCTTTGGAGAGAGAAACTTCTTTGACACTTTCCAAAGCTTTGGATTGGACAAGAAGGTAGTTCACCATATGGTGGACATTGAGGGGAGTGTTAGATATGCTCAATACTCCACCATCAAGTGACCACAAATGATCCATGGTGCTCTAAGTTATAAGGCCCAAGTTATGAGGAGAAGCTGTTGTGAGAGCATTTGTGGAACCCTAACTTCTAATTTAGATGAGGTCTATGTGTATGATTGGTAGCAAAAGAATATGTAGAGACATATGGAATTGATTATGAGGAAAATTTCAGCCTTGTAGCTAAAATGGATAATATTAGAGAATTTGTTGCATTTGCTACAACAAAAGGATGCATTTTGCACCAAATGGACGTAAATAATGCTTTCTTTCATGGTGAGCTGCAAGAAGAAGTATACATGGAACAACCACAAGGATATGAGAATTCAAAGCATCGATGTTTGCATGTTGAACAAGGCTTTGTATGGACTTAAATAATCCCTTTGTGCTCGGCATGCAAGGATTGGAGATTATTTAACCTCCATTGGATTTTCTACGTGTCATGCAAATCACTCATTATACACAAGGAAGGGTGATGATGGCATCACAATTGTAGCTATTTATGTTGATTACTTGATTGTAGGTGGTGATAAACTCCTTTTGCAAGAATTTGACATGAAAGCTCTTGGTGTGTTGCACTACATTTGGCATTTGGGGCATCGAGTTTATACACAGAAAAACATATATATGGCTTTCTCGAAGGTACTCACATTTAGTTTGTTGAAAAATTATGTTATGGCTGATTGCAAGCCAATTTCTATGGCTTTAAATCAGAATTTGAAGTTGGATACTACATCAGGTGAAGCATTGGAAAATGCTACTATGTACACCAAAATTGTTGGAAGTTTGATACATCTCACAATTACAACATTTATCTAAGCTACATTGAAGGACTGTAAAGTCAATTTATGCAGGTTCCCAAGAAACCACATTTAGATGCTTTGAGACACACTCTATTTATGTGAGTGCTACTTTGGATTATGCATTGTTTTATGAAGTTTCAAAATTGTAGGTCCATGGATACACCAATGCAGATTGGTCCGGTAGTGTTCTGGATAGAAGGTTTACTAGTGGCTTTCTATTCTCACTTGGGAGTGTTGTTGTTACATGGAGCAGTAAGAAGCAACCCAATGTTGCTTTTTTAACTACAGAGACTAAGTATAAAGGTGTTGCAATGGAAATATGTGAGGCATCATGGCTAAAGTTGCTACTTGTACATTTAGGTGTGGAAGTACAGAAGCCTATTGTCATTTATTGTGATAATATTATCAACATACAAATAGAAAAATCCTATTTTTGTCATGATAGAATGAATCATATCAAGGTACATTATCACTTTATCAAGGAAAAGGTATTACCAAGTGATATTGATCTTGTTTATGTGAGGACAGATGAGTAGGTTGTTCATCTTTTCATTAAAGCACTTGAATCAGAGAAGCTAAAGAAGTTTTAGAAGATGCTTGGATTACAAGACATGACATTGAGCTTGAGGGTCAGTGTTGAGATATCAAGCTCAACATGTGATGATTGAGGATGACACATACTACTTTTCATTTTTTTGACATGTATGGTGGTTACGCCGATATATGTCAAAGATACTTTTAGTGAGCTTTACTAGATTTATCTACCGAGAGTGATGGCATGTTTGTTTCTTGCTAACTCACTCATTCACAAACATTAGGGTTTTCTTGATGTGTTGTTCTTTATATATTGTAGTTGTTGCATTGTTGTATTAGGCCATTCTTAAATATTCTCTTTATGTAATAGAAGAAGTAGAAAAAGATATTTCTTCCTTGCCTCAAACTATGTGTGCTCCTTTCTTTGTGTGTGAGAGAGTGTGAGAGCTCTCTCCCTTATCTCCTTTCTCTTAACAATTCCATTTTTATCCCACGGCCTTTTCCCTCCCCTAGATTCAACATGAAATTTCACAGGCATGGTGGCAAATCTTTAAGGATCATTCTTCGCCCTCTAGAAGTTGTCTTATTGCAGTCAATCGAACCCACACCATATTAGCTAGGGCTCAAAAATAGATTCAAGAGATCTAGAGGCGTGTGCTTCCTAAATGTTTGAATGAAGGTGTGATAAAACTCATTCACAATAAAGATGACAAGAACAAAATTGAAGATTGCTAACCTATTACAATGCTCTAGATGGGCTACAAGGTTCCCCCAAAGCACTCGCCAACTGCATCTTAAGCCATCTCCACTCATGGATCAATGAAGATACAAAAAGATCAATCCTCAAAGTCATTATTGATGTTTGGGAGCGAATTGAGTATGCTAAAGAGTTTGCGCAGGACATTCTCCTCAAAATCGATTTGGACAAAGCTTATGGTAGGGTCAAATGTGATTTTATCGTTCAATCCCTCAAGGACCTCAATGTAGGAAGTAAGCTTATAAAAATGGATTCCATGCTTCTAGGGAACAGCTCTACCAAGATTAACATTAATGGTCAACTCTCCTTGACTATATAGCTTAAGGACTTTATCAAACAATGTTTCCCGTTGGCCTCAATTTTTTTTTGAAATTGTAGCTGATGGGCTCAATTGTTTGGTAAGTAATCCAATATTTGTGCTCTCTCATTTCCTCATTTCTAGGATAAGATGGTGTTGAGACTTTTTGTTGAGGACACCAAAGGATTTCTTCAAAATGACAATGGATGTATTTCCCGATTTGACTTGATATATTTTGCGACGCCTTTGGATCTAGAATCAGCCATTCTAAAGTTGCTTTCAAATCCCTTATTATTCCTTTCCCATATATTCTCTAGTCTCAAAGCTATAAAGAGCTTCCTATGGCCAAATATTTTGTCTTCTAAGCATCCCGATAGGCTTTACCATCTCAATGGGCCAGTATTGGGATTGAGTGCTCACCAATCTTGATAATAAAGTTCATTAATCAAAGGGTACACAAATTAATGTGGTTGGGCAAGTTATGGGGATCAATGCATTACTTATATCTTCTATCATTTACTTCTTGGGTTGATGGAGGCCATGCAATAAGGAGATGCAAAAGTTGGAAAGAATCTGTAGGAATTTCCTTTGGACAAGGGCAAATTTTCTCTAGCCTAAAGGATATGGGTGTATTGGCTGTGGAAGCCTTGGTTGATAGGACGGTGGCTAAATGGATGATTAAATCTAGGAACAATGAGGAAGCTTCTTGGGCAAAGCTTATTTTCAAAAATAAGACCTCCTCTCTCTTGTTGGGATCCCCAGGTGGAAGGGACTTGACTTAATCACTATCCTATTCTCCCCATACCTAGTTATCCATAAAGGTTGGGATCTAGTGTGCTCCTTATGGAAAGGGTGGAACAAAATGAAGCCCTTATGTATCACAAGTATTGATTGGAAGTGGACTTCGAGTATTAGACAACATGACTCTATTTGGTTTTTGTTTTTTGGTATCATTGGAGTGGAATAAGGGCACTTCTAGAGGTCGAGACTTTAGAACAAAGGATTTCAAAAGTGGAAGCACCTTTAGAACCAAGATACAAGGAATTGGATTAGATTTGAGGACATTGAAAACTGGTACTTGTTGTTGGGTGTGTGTAGAAGTGTGAGAGACACACAAGAAGCACACACAAGGAGCACAAATGGAATACACACAAAGAATACGGATGGTTGGAATAGCTCTTTCTATTGATGATTAACTGAGCTAAAGTAAGATCTGAATAATATCCCTAAGTACAAAGTACCACCACATATGAGTATATCATGTATGTGGTAACATGGGGAAAAGGCCTCTAGCTAGCACTAAAGTAAAAAGTGCCCATGTATAGGGAAAAGGTTCACATAAAAGCTACACAAGGAACACATGTGTAACAAATGCCCTTGGAGCAAATGATGTGAACACAAACAAGGAGTAATAGATCAAGTCCCACTAGTGAATAAGCCTAAAGCTTTGCAAAAAGCTTCAAAATTTTATTGCGAAAGAGCTTTGGTGAACATGTCTACCACATTATCTTGTGTAGGCACATATACCAAATTAACATCTCTTGCATGAAGGCACTCTCTCACATAGTGATAATGCACCTCAATATCTTTGGTCCATGCATGAAATAGTGGATTTTGTGCAACAATGAATGCACTCTGATTATCAATGAGAATATGCGTAGCAACATCAATCTCCATGCAAAGATCCATCAATAGGCATCTCAACCATATACACTCCACTATAGCTATGAAAATTGCCCTATACTCATCTTCACAACTCTATGTTGCCATTGTAGATTGCTTCTTACTCAAACAAAGATATGCATGAGTCCCCAAGGAAAAAGAAATTACCACTGGTGGACACAAGAATATCATAACAACCAGCCCAATCACTATCTATAAAAGCATGCAAGCATGGCTAAATATCTCTAACATAAAAGATACCTGAATGCAAAGTGCATGTCAAATGCATCACTTGAATCCTCAATTGAGAACCTAAATTGTATCTCCATTGGTGTGAAAACTGACTTGTAATCCTCAAAGTCAAAACACTAAAGTAGTTTTTCAATATACTTTGCTTGATGCATAACAATTCCTCCCTTAATGGATACAAACTGGATGCCAAGATAGTAGCTCAAAAGACTAAGATAAGTGACATCAACAGTATGATGCAAATCAATCATAAGGATGTCAAGTTTCACACCACATGACCCAATCAAGAGTATGTCATCAACATAAAGAACAAGCACTTTAAGATCAGCCCCATCTTTGTGTAAATAGAGTGTGCTTTTAATGGGAGTACAAGTGAAACCAAGAGCAATCAAGTGCTTATGGATTTTGCCATACCATGCACATGGAGCTTGCTTGAGACCATACAAGGATTTATGCAAGAAAAAAACCGTATGTTCTTTCCCTTTCATGGAAAATCTAGCAGATTTCTTCACATAAGCCTCTTCTTGAAAATCACCATTCAAGAAAGTTGTTTTTATGTCCAACGATGTACTTTTCCAACCTCATTGGGTAAAACGAGCATGCCAAAGCTCCATTTTAGCCATGGAGGAAGTATGATCAACCAAGGAATTTGAGGAAGCCCTCTTGGGACAATAAACTGTGAAGTAGACGAACTTGGGGGTCTTCAATCTATATCTGCCACTATGTTCCATAGTTGTTTTGCAACAAGGACATGATTCATCATGTAAGACCACATTAGATATTTGGTCCCATCAAGATTATCTTCAACTTGAAGCATGCCAAATAAGTCATTGTTGCTCACCATTTCACTAAAGAACAAGAATGTGGCAAGATCTTTACTTCAATGAAAGTTGAAATTTCAGCTCGCAATCCATCACTTTGATGGCAATTTTGACTACGCAAATGGCTTCAAAATGGGGGTAAGATCCAATAGCTGGTGGAAATGATTTCTAGCTGTTGAAAATCAATGTTCTATGCTTCGAAATCGATTTCCGTTGTTAAAAGTGCATGTGTGTTGTGACACAAAAAATTAAAACTTGTAAAGGAGCTAAACCTACTCTGATACCACTGTTGGGTGTGTGTAGACGTGCAAGTGACACACAAGAAGCAGTCACAAAGAGCACAATGTAGCAAGACACATGAAGAAGACGAATGACTAGAGTAGCTCTCTCCATTGATGATTAAATGAATTGAAGTAAGAGTTGAATAATATCCCTAAGTAGAAAGTACCACCACATATGAGTGTATCATGTATGTGGTAAGATGGAGAAAAAACTTGTAGCCAACACTAGAGTAAAAAGTGCCCATGTATAGGGAAAAGAATAATATCAAAGCTACGCAAGGAAAAATTAAGTGTAAGACTTGTTAAGACATGTAATCAATGCTTAGGATGACTCGATGTCCCACCTCTTGATCGACCATGGTCTCCCATGTTTGGGGGGCTTGAGGTGGTGAAAATGAAGCAAATTTGGAGGATATCTATATAATCAATAAAACGTTGGACTTCCATTGCACTCTTTGATGAGAAGTGGTGCTTGAATTGGTTGTGGATTTATGTGGGAATTGAAGTTCCAAGACCTATGGCACCCACTTATCGAAATCAAGAAAGTGGTTTTGATGTGGAAAATCTTTCACATGGGGGTATGGATCAATGTCAAAGCTAGAAAAAGTTGTTGTGCGTCCCCTTAGTGTAAGCGATGCTTCAATGGTAGAGAAGACTTACTTGGGTCATATTTTCTTTTCTTGTCCTAAAAGCATTTGGATATGGCAAAACCTCAATAAGCTCTTATTGCTATATAATTTAGCTAACTGGAAGCAAGCTCCGGTTGGGGAAGTGATCTATTTCTCTTTTGCAATGATGGTGGGAGCATCTACCATTACTTCTTGGTTGAAGTTCAACCACATATACATGATGTTGGTTTCTTATGTTATGAATTATGGAATGTGTTGAACAAGGAATTGTTGGAGTAATGTATTAATGTGTTTAGGTGTTTTTGATATAGAAGTTGAAGGTTCGTGAGGAAGTGAAAGGCATGAAAGAACAAACATCAATAATCCAATTTATAATTTATATAGTTTGTATATAAACCTGCATAGAGGGTTCTATTTTTAGAAATAGTTAGTAAAGTAGTGCTTAGAATAAGGATTGCTGAAGACCGCTATTTCTATTACTAAAAGCAAAGGCTCTCTACAAAAGAGACCAACTTTTACTTTCACGCATGCTTTTCAAAGCTGCTCTCATGTAACCACTATTTCAACATAATAAAAAAATCCTATAAATACATGCACTCTATGGACTGTCAAAACAGAGTGCATGGGGGGAGATTGCACCCAATATTGTGTTCTGTATCGTCTCTTGGTGCATCTATCTTTTTATTTATTTTCAGCATTGAACATAAATTCTATGTGCACATGAATTAAGATCCTGATAACAATGGTATCAAAGCTCTGTATGCGTCACTATGGAGGGATCTATTTCCGTTCGTTTTAGCATTTGATCTCTATTTTGATGTTCTTTGTTCATGATTCTAATTCCAATTCTATTCTCGTTTTCATTCCCATTTTTATTTCCATTTCTGTTTTTTATTTTGATTTTGATTCCGATTCCGATTTCTGTTCTAGTTCCAAAACCAGAACCTACATTTACTACTTTGGCTTACTCCAAGGCATCGATTAAGGCATATAAATTAGGCATAAGTAAGGCATTACTTTGGCATCTTTGGCTTCCCTGGCTCGCTTGGTGATCATTGGCAGCCGTTGGCTACACACAAACCAATTTTAATTTATGAGTGGCAATAAGGAGTTTTATATTCACCAAAGAGGTAATATTTGACGAGGGTTTTCTTCTCTACATACCCATGGACCCTACAAACACCATGGAGGATTTTGGTGAGTCACCTCTACCCAAGGTACCACTTGAGCAACAGCTAGAGCTCCTACGACACGAACTTGGAGGTGATCAGGATGAGATCCGACAATGTGATGAAGTACTTCAGAAGATGCAATCTGAGGAAGATAACCTTACGAGGGTGGTAAAAGCTATTGTCTCTGCCCAATTGGATGGCATGCATTCCAAGATTGGTATTTAAAATTACCAGTTTCTATGGTTTGATGGCCGTAAGGATGGCCCTTTAGTTCTTTCATGGTTATCAGAGTTTGACGATTTTTATACTGATGAAACATATGCTAAAAGTGAAAAAGTAAAATTTTCCACTAACTATTTAGTAGGGAAAGCTCAGCTCTAGTGGAATGTCCCGCGTTACAGTACAGATCGTCCAATGAAGTGGAAGGCTTTCCAGGATAAAGTGAAGGATTCTTTTCTTCCTCCTCAATATCATTTACATGTTCGACATGCATGGACAACCTTCACATGGAAGGAGGGTGACACCATCACTACCTACACGGAGCGGTTCTTGCAAAAATTATTATTGGTTAGAATGCTCGAAGATGTACCGGAGGATATCTTATAGCAAAAATACGAAGACGGTTTGGAATGGGAATCCAAGCCAAGCTTCACACTCTACAACCTACAACCCTCAATGAGGCTATCTCTTTTGGCTATGATGCAGAGAAGGAATTTCAGTTCATAACTAAGTTGATCCGTCTACAACGACCACGTCAATGGCCACTTTTTGTTAAACCAACATTTCCTATGAAGCATAATTTTAATGCCCCATCTTACTCTAGTTTTCCTTATCCTCCACAATCCAACTACTCAATTGCACCTGTTGCTTCATCTCTCCAACCTACCAAACCATATACCCTACAAACTTTAGCAGTGGATGCCCAACAGAAGCGACCACATATGACCTATTGGAATTGTGGTAAACTTGGACATACAAAAATGAAGTGTCGATTGTTACCTCTTCACATGAAACCAACTATAGCTCAATTGCATAACATGGAGGTCCATAATGAAGAAATTCCTCCTATTTGGATAGAGGAAGTATTGGAGAAGGACTTAAGTACCTTGGGTAACAATATCTCTATTCATTCTTTACTTTGCATGTAGGGTTTTATTAATAACAAACTGGTTAATATTTTACATGATGATGGTAGTTCACATGATTTCATTTCACCTTTATTAGTACAAGAAATTAAATTAAAAATTTTTCCTTCCTTGTATAAAGTGAAAGCTGCATTTCAAGGTAGTCGTTATAATGTAACATGAGAAGTGCAAGATGTGTAGATGCACGAACATTTTTAATTGCACCTTTGCAATCTTACAATGTTATACTTGGTATACCTTTTTTTCATCATTATAACCCACACATTGATTACCATACACATACCTTTAACTTTGAATTTAAAGGTCAAATGATTACTTTGTCTATGCAGCATGATTTCGAACCATTTCCATTGATTAATCATACTCAAGTAAAATGTGCATTTAAGAAAGGATGCAATTCATGCATTGTTTTTTCCAATGTCATAAATGATTATACTCATATACTTTCTGATGCACATAAACCTTTCATGAATACTTATAAGGATTGTTTTATGTCTGATTATCCCTCTGAACTACCACCATCGCAAGGATCCTTTGACCATAGCATAGAGTTAATTCCTAGTAGTTCTCCTCCTCATAAAGCACTTCATAGACATGGCCCACTACACTAAAAGGCAATAGAAAACCAAGTGAAAGACTTCCTCCACGAAGGACTTATAAGGCCTAGTTCTTCCCCATTAGGAGCACCAATTCTCTTAGTAGAAAAGAAGACTAAAACTAATCGAATGTGCATTGATTATAGACCCCTTAACAAGATCACAATAAAGAATAGATACCCTATTCCTTGAATAGATGATCTCTTAGATAAATTAGGAGGAGCTCGTGTCTTTAGTAAAATTGATCTTAAATCGGGTTACCATCAGACACGTATGAAGCAAAGTGATATTTTTAAAACTACATTTCGAACTCAAACCGGCCACTATGAATTTATGGTAATGCCCTTTGGACTTACTAATGCTCTTGCTACATTTGCACGAATGATGAAAAACATTTTTCTTGATTAACAAGCTTTTCTTCTTGTATTCTTCAGTGATATACTTGTTTATAGTAAGAATGATAGTGAACACGAGCAACATCTTAAAACAATTTTTCATTTGTTACGAGAGAACACACTTTATGTTAATCCTGAAAAGAGTTACTTCTTTCAATGTAAGCTAGAATATCTAGGAAATATTATTTCAAGTGAAGGCATGCATGTGGATCCAAAAAATATTAAAGTTATAGTAGAATGGCCTATACCACAATCAATCAATGATGTTCGTTCTTTTCTTGGATTGGCTAGTTTCTATAGGAAGTTTGTTTGAAGTTTTTCTTATTTAGCATTGCCTCTTACCTTATTATTGCAAAAGAAACTAAAATTTGCACGGGGACTTACCCAACAACAATCCTTTGAAAAACTCAAACATGCACTTTCACATACACCTATTTTACATTTACTTGATTTTTCACAACCATTTCATGTCGTTATCGATGCTAGTGGCTCAAGAATAGGTGATGCTTTAATGCAAAATGATCATCCAATTGCATTTGAAAGTAGGAAGCTTAAGCCATCAGAAAAAAATTATAGTACATATGATAAAGAATTGTTAGCAGTTGTGCATGCTTTGTGAATTCGAAAATACTATCTTATGGGATTTGAGATATTAATCAAAACTGATCAACAGGCTAGCAAACATTTATTAAATCAACCCTTAGTCTCTGATCGACATCTTAAATGGGCTTAGTTCATTCAAAATTTCCAACCCATGATCCAATATCAACCTGGTAAAGCTAATGTTGTAGCTTATGCTTTTAACCATTTTCCTTCACATTCTATTGTTTTGCATAATATTTTTGCCATTCAAATTCATTCTTTTCAAGAAATGATTTCCACTTATGCATCTGATTTGTATTTCTCACATGCATGGCATGACTTCAATAATGGTGCACCTTTATCTGATGAACAATATACATTTCATCATGGTCTACTTTATTTTCAGCATAGATTGTGCATAACCCAAGCTTTTAAAGATTTTGTCATAAAAAAAATGCATGCACCATCTTACATGGTCATAGAGGCATACAGAGCACCATTTCTGCTTGCAAAGATTTCTTCTTTTGGACCCACATGGAAAAAGATATTGCACATTATGTTTCTCAATGCATTGTATGTCAGTGTGTAAAACGGCATCATGGTAAACCATTTGGAATTAATGCCATTTCCCATTCCGAAACAAACCATGGGAACAAATCTCTATGGATTTTATCACAGGTCTTCCTCTCACTTCATCACATAACGATATGATTTTGATAGGTTTAGTAAATATGCATATTTCATTTCTTGTAGAAAATCTTTGTTCGCAACTGAGGCTGCAAAATTATTCATCAAATGCATTTTCCCACATCATGGATTTCCTAAAGTAATGTTATCTGATCATGATGTTCATTTCTGCAATTATTTTTGGGTTGCCTTATTTCAACATTTTGGTTCTAAAATAGATTTTAGCTCTGCATTTCATCCCAAAAGTAATGGACAAAGTGAGGCTACAAACAGTACTATTCCTGATTTATTACGTTGTTATCCATTAGACAATCCCACTATCTGGGATGAAGATTTTCCATTGCTTCACTTTGCTTACAATAACACCACACACGCCACTACTAGACGTGCACCTTTTGAAAATTGTTATGGTAAAAGGCTTCCCACTCCCATGTCACTCACCCAAACTGATATTCCAATGACTGATTTTATTGCTCAAGAGCACATTTCTATACTTCGCGATGTTCACGAGCACATTAGGAAAAGTCAAGAATGTTATACATGTAATGTCAATACAAAATGATTAGCCAAGGAATTTAAGGAGAATGATATTGTATGGTTACATATTATTAAAAGACATGTGAAAAATATTTTGCAACATCCTAAAATTAAACATGCACCATGCTATTATGGACCGCTTTGCATTATACAGGAAATTAATGATAATCCATTCAAATTAGATATACCATCTCATTGGAATATACATAACTCTTTTCATATTAGTTTAGTTAAACCATTTAAAGGGACTTTATCACTCACTCCACTTTTTGATGACCCTCCTTTAATTGAAGAACAATTTGAAAGCTTAGTTTCTGAGAAAATAATTGATCATGATGTCACTGCTACACACGGATACTCAATATCATCGATATTTAGTTAAGTACAAAAATCAATCTATTGAAGAATGCCAATGGATACATAAAACACAATTAACACCCCATTATGATCACTTAATTTCTACATATCATACACATACACATTAATGTAACTCTTCCATGAACATTTCCATGCATGTGTTTTTTCATGGAACATGCTTATTTTTGTTCAGTGATGGAACATGTGATTGGCCATCCATATTTATTTTTATTTTATCAACTGAGGTCAGTTGCTTTTTCAACTGAGGGGTATGTTATGAATTATGGAATGTGTTGAACAAGGAATTGTTGAGGTAATGTATTAATGTGTTTTGGTGTTTTTGATATAGCAGCTAAAGGTCTGTGAGGTCGTGAAAGGCGTGAAAGGACGTACATCAATAATCCGATTTATAATTTATATAGTTTGTAATTAAACTCGCGTAGAGGGTTCTATTCTTAGAAACAGTTAGTAAAGTAGCGGTTAGAATAAGGGTCATTGAAGATCACGATTTCTATTATTAAAAGTAAAGGCTCTTTACAAAAGAGACCAACTTTTACTTTCACGCATGCTTTTTGAAGCCGCTCTCATGTAACCACCATTTCAACATAATCAAAAAAATCCTATAAATACATGCAGTCTGTGGTCTGTCAAAACAGAGTGCATGGGAGGAGATTGCATCCAATACTATGTTCTGTCTCATCTCCTGCCGCATCTATTTTTTTGTGTATTTTCTGCATTCATAACCTCTGTGTGTGCATGAATTAAGATCCTGATAACATCTTATGCTTCAATTTCTATTTTTGGTGTTCTACTCCAAGCAAGTAGCCATGAGGAACACTGTGCTCAAATTTTTATACAGAGATAGCGGGTGGATAAATGGACGAGACATTAATCCATTTAGAAAGCTTGTTCAACAAAAAACTGATCGGTTTACAAGACTGGGTTAAACGGCGGTCAACACTACCGCAGGGATAGACAATCGGTGGCACTCAGCCACAATGCAACATCTTTCCAGATTACATGTCCCTTACATGTTGCTTCCAGGGATTGAACCCTCACCTTCGCCTCAAGAGGTGAGAGGCCCAACCACTAGGCCAGCGAACTGGGTCTTGTTGGATAAGGGGGGTCCCATGGGTACTATGCCCTTCCTTGTACAGTTGCAATTTCAAAGTTAAAGTCCGGGGAGTAGGCCTCGGCTGAACCTCCATTTAAAAAAAAAAAGAAAACTTATCGGTTGCATCAGATTTTACGGACGATTGATCGGGAAAACACTGGAAGCCTGTATAGGACGCAAGATGGCGAACAAAGGTCGCAGAGCTTGGTTTTGTTTTTAAATCAAGGAGGAGAAGAGAGAATCTCAAGTGAGTTCTGAAAAATGGACTTTTGATATGCATCGGGGATGATAACTACAGGCTCATGTTGTCCAACACCAAGGCTTTGCAAATGCAAAGTGTCGAATAAAGATCAGAACGTTACCAGAGGCAGCTTTGCGTTCGAGCTCCTGTGGTGTCAAAAATGTTTAGAAATCTCCAGCATGTCAGTATTTGCCGATTATTTTAACTTTTTAGGTACGTGAGATATCGATGCTTGACGTTCGAGGGAAACCGAGCCAGTATAAAGAAACAATGATAAAAGGAGATTGCGAATGTGGGTTTGAGGAGAGAAGGTGGAAATATGCAGGACGCAAAGTTCTGCTGGAAAGAAGAAATAGAAAGCTCATAGTTTTATGAAGAAAGGTGTATTGCAGTATCGGGGTCCATTTCTATATCTGTGTTTGGCGAGCCATGGGAAGCTCATATCATAGAAAAGCTTAGAAGGTTTCACAACCTAGACATGACAAGAGAATATTTAAGTCACTTCTTGTTTGCATTTTGTACCAGTGAGGATCAATAGAGGTAACTGTGTTTGTGTCTGAGTTTTAAAGAAATGTCTCCATGCTTGCACGGTTCAGATCTGCACAGAGAGAAAGATGGTGATCCAGTTTGATTCTGAAGAAGTAGCTTCGTGCAAGTGTATTGGCTGTAATTAATTGGTTACCAGGTCAGCACTTTCCATTGGATGTTATGCAGTTCATGCATGCTAAGTTGACTGGTTCTGATTACTCAGTTATCCGACTTGTTCGCAACTTATAGCATGTTTTTTTTTGTGAAAGACTTGACATGAAGACCTTTTTACAGTTTTCCCCTCCCATTGAATTCTAAGCTATTGATCAAGCTTTATTAGAAGCATTCAATCAACAAGTTGTGGGGTCAATGGGGAAGCCCTAAGATAGTCCCAAGGAGTGTGAATGTAGTGTAGAGTACTGGTGGATTAACTGTAGTGTCTATAGCAAGGCCAGCTGTTGGTTCTGTTGTGGCAAGTTTATTATAGATATGAACAACTATAATAGGAAAGCTTCACATAGAGAGCAATATTCATGTATGAATTGATCAAAGCGAGTTCTGATGACATGGATTGGCAATTGGCAAACGTTCGAGAGGGTGATATATGGGATTCACAAGAATATCAAATCTTTAACAATTGCTTCTGCGGTTTTTCCCTTGTTGTGTCTCGGGTGATGTTGAAGTATCTGTTGACATGCTGATCCCTTGTGGTAGAGCTCTAATTGGTGGTGGAATACTAGCCAATCTAGATTTGATTCATTCATTCCACCTAATTTAAAGATGTTTCAAGCTGTTGAGAGGAGAACAATTACCTAGATTCATGGATGAGAGATAAATGTGGCACTAAAAGAGAAATATTCAAACTTTTGCTGCAGTATTTGGGACTGAGGAATCTCTCAAAATGTCTGAAAAGGAGAGAGAGAGAGAGAATATATATATATATATATATATATATATATATATATATATATATATATATATATATATATATATATATATATATATATATATATATATATATGTATGTATGTGTGTGTGTATATGTGTGTGTATGTGTGTGTATGCATGTATGTATGCATCTCTCTCTCTCTCTCTCTCTCTCTCTATATATATATATATATATATATATATATATATATATATATATATATATATATATATATATATATATATATATATATATATATATATATATATATATATATATATATAGATAGATAGATAGATAGATAGATAGATAGATAGATAGATAGATAGATAGATAGATAGATAGATAGATCGATCATGATTCATGTGATATGTATCGTACGTATCGTATGCAAAAACCTTAGTAGGATCCCGTACCGTACGTGAATCGTATCTCTCCAATAGAGAACCTCTCTGTGACAATGATAGTACATCTCAATGTGCTTAGTGAGAGCATGGAGCAGAGGGTTCCTCACAACTCCGAGTGCACTATGATTGCCAATAAAGATGGTGGTGGCAGAATATTGACCAACACCTAAATCGGCCATAAGGCGTATGAGCCAAACACACTAAACAGGTGCTGTGAAAGCTTCCCTATACTAAGCCTCACAACTAGAAGTGGCCACAGTAGGCTCAATCTTGCTCAACCAAGATATGCATGAGCTACTAAGCATGAAGCAAAAACCACTAGTGGACATACGAGTGTCATAGCAACCAACCGAAGTCAGAGTAAAAAGAGCATGTAAATTTGGCGGTAGTGTTCCCCCCTTGGGATAAAACAATCGAAGTAGCCAGGTACCACTCAAGTAGTGAAAGATGTGCTTAACAGCTTGCTAATGCTTGATACCCGGGCAATGCATAAATCTGCTGACCTTTGAGACAACAAATTGAATATCTGGTTGAGTAATGCATAAGTAAATCAAGCATCCAACAGCGTGTTGATGGAGAACAACATCAAATGCATCTTGTACATCATGAAGACTAAACCGTAAACTTGTTTCCATAGGAGTGGCAATAGGTTTGCACTCTTCAAGGCCAAAACGAAGCAATAATGTGTCAATATATTTTGTTTGAGACAAAGCTATTCCGCCCTCAACTTGCATAAATTGAATGACCAAATAATGATGCAAATGCCCCAAATTTGACATTTCAAATGAGGCATGCAAATCAGCCTTAAAATCAGCAATATGCTTCTCATTAGGACTAGTGAGCAGAATGTCATCAACATAGCCGCCAACAATGATCACATCATTTGCATGCTTAACATATAAGGTGCTCTGAGTTGGACTGTTTTCAAAACCATGTGCAATCAAGTAGGTATGTATCTTTTCATACCAAGCACTTCAAATCATATAATGCCTTTTTCAACCTGCACACTTTGTTTTCATGGCCTTTCTGCACAAAACCACGGGGCTGAAAAACATACACTTCTTGATGAAAGTCACCATTTAGAAATGGAGCTTTAATGTCCAATTGATGTACATTCCAACCATGATGAGCTCCAAGTGCATAGATGCTACGAACAGTAGTCACTCGACATGTAGGAGTAAAGGTCTTATCAAAATCAATGCTCTTTTTTGAGGATAACCTTTTGCAACAAGCCTAGCCTTATACTTGCCAACATTTCCATCACGCTTATGCTTGAGCTTGTATACCCACTTAGTGCCAATGGCGTTCTTGCCACGAGTCAAGTCACATAAAGATCATGTACCATTTTTCATAATAGCATCATATTTTGATTGCATAACAACCATCCAATTTTTTGAATTTTGTGCTTCATCATACGACACAGGCTCGTTCTTATCACAAAGACTAGAGGAAGCCATAGCATAGCAATCTGATGTAAAGAAGCACTATGAGAGCCTGAATGAGGACGATATGGAAGAGGTAAATCTAATTTGCTATCTTGCAAAACTTTCACTAGCCATTTAAGCACAATTTTTGCCTTCTCTATATCATACCTCTCATCAACAAGTGCATCATGCAAATCTGCATAAAAAATGGAACGATATGCACCATCGTTTGGAACAAAGGCAAAGAAATTACCTCATTTGAACTAGCACTAGACTGTCCATCTGTACAAAGTGTCATACACATGCAGATGATACATACGATAGCCTTTGCATTCAGAACTGTACTTAGCAAAAATACATTTCAGTGTCTTTATCATCTAATTTTTTGTGTTTTTTCAAGCACTAATGCATATGCCAGACAACCAAAGACACGAAGATGAGCAACAGATGGTTTGCGACCATGCAAAGCCTTATATGGAGTGATAGACTGTAATGCTTTAGTGGGACACTTGTTAAGTACATATTGTGCACACATAACAACCTAAAGCAAGAAACTATGTGGTGAAGCCTGACTCTTGACCATACACCTTGCCATCTCCATGAGTGAAATGTTCTTCCTTTCTGCAACTCTATTTTTTTGAGGTGTATACGGCACTATACACTGATGTTTTATCCCACGTTCAACTAGAAATGCATTAGAATCACGAAGGCATTTATTCCCCCTCTCGATGAGAACGAAGGGTGCCCATTTTACATGTTGACAAGTTTTCAACCAAAACCAGAAACTGTTTGAAGCACATAAACACTTCGGACTTTGCTTTCAATGGATATATCCAATGTCCATGCATGCTTGGAAAAATCATCATTGAAAGTCACCAATGTAAAGGTAGTTCCTAAAAGAAGGTGTTTGCATAGGACCACAAACATCACTGTGAACAATCTTCAATTTCTGAGTAGCTAGTATAGAACCATCTTTTGGGAAGGAGGAAGAAGGAGGAACGCTGCATTTTGCCCAAACTACAACCTTCACAGACATATTTACCAAGTGCCTCAAGTTTGGGAAGAGAGGACACCATTTCAGATTTTTACTGGCGTAGCAAACTAGCAAAATTCATATGACCAAAGCATGCATGCCAAAGCTTTGCATCTGACATAGCCTGAGAATCTTGAACTCCACATATTGAATCATTCATAGAATTTGCATAATCTATGAGCTTATACAACCAACAACATAAAATGCCTGAAGCAATAATGACGTCGCCATTTGACACATCATGAATTGTACATCTGTCATCAACAAATTTCACGACCAAGTCGATCTTGGCTAATGTTGAAACTGATAACATATTTTTCTTGATCCTTGGCACAAATACAGCGTTTGACAATGTAAAAGAACTACCATGAGCACTAGTCAGAATGATTTTACGAACTCCTATGACAAGATAAGAGGAGTTGTTTGCACATGTGACAGTATTCCTGTAGGGGCATGCTCGAGTGAAGTGAAGTAACTCTGTTGCGAGGTAATATATTTGGTTACCCCACTATCAAAGTACCAAACATCTTAGTCTACTGCAGACATACACTCTTTATGAAAAGATGGGTTTGTAAGAAAATAAAAGCACAACGGAATAGACCAGTAGAGTTGAGAGAAAAATGAAAAGATAGACAAAGACTTAGAGATAGAGAACTCAAATTTTCAAATTGCCAAGCGTAATGCAGTTAGAATGATGATGCTGTCTACCCGTGCGCTCCCAATGTGGAGCTTAGATGGCGATCTAGATAAACTCTAGACGAAGGGCTCACTAGTGCGCAAAGCTATGTATAACTCAACTTAGGGCCATGCTTATATAGCTTTTACAAAGGGAATCCGTATAGATAAACGTAGTCAAGAGATACACAATAGTTGGAAAAATATACGATCCGACACTATCTTCCCCGGACCCCACAAAAGGGGGCGAGCCCCCCTCTGCACTCCCCCTCATTAAGGTTTCATGGGGAAACTGCACGATGCCACAGGGCCTTAATTTTTGCTTTGAATGGCAACCCGATGGCCCAGAAGTTTATGCCCTACCTAACCTAATGGCTAGGCTCACAAAGATCATCTATCACCATCAACGGTCACACATAGACCTCATCTAACTTAGAAGTTAGGGTTCCACAAATCTTTAGGCTCTCATAATGGCTTCTCCTCATAATGAGGGCCTTACAACTTAGAGCACCATGGATCATTTGTGGTCACGTGAGGATGGAGTATTGAGCATATCTAACAGGGTCATTGTAGCTCAGTGATGAGTAGCACCTCCTTTAATGTCAATCCGGGAAGACATGAGGATGGTATGAAGACCACGAGCAAGTGGAAGCACAAGTGCGTGAGTGAAAAGCACACAAGCATGCACACACATACACACACACGTGCACACACAGTAAGAACAAAGAGAGTAAGACAATGGAAACACTTCTATTGCAAGAAAGTTCTCATACAAGCTCAAACTACAAGAAGCTAGCCCCAAAAATGAGCTCTCTAGCTCTATTTATAGTTTTTGACTAGCTTTGGCCCTGTCCAGACCTAGTGTTCGGCCTAGTTAAAAATTAGGTTCCAGGGCTTATTTGAGGGCCCAAACGAGATCAAAAAATTATGAAAATTGACAGGCAACTACTTCTAAGGCTCCCCAAGCTCGAGGACTCCTCGGCTTGTACAAAATGGAGCTACAAAAAGGTGAAATGATATTTACAAGGGTTTGTAGTGATGAGAATCACTTTAAAATGATGTGAGGGTTTTGAAAAAAATGAAGGGTTGCCTCAGTGCTAGATCTGCATGTGTGTCCGTACTTGCTTCTTCCCGTATACTGTCAACACTCTCCCCCCCCTAGGGTCTGTCGCCTCTGACATACCTCTTTTCCACAGGTTGATCAATGTATTTCTGCAGGAGGTCGGTTGCCAATTCTTGTTCTTTGATTCTTAAACCTCTGACCAGGTCTCGTTGCAAAGCCTCCCAATCAACTGTACCAGGCATGTCAGGTTGTGGCATCGTGTAAAGCTCGGAATTCATTGTTTGCTCGCATGCGAAGAGATGGAGTAAATGCGTAGGCCGTGGCGTGAATACCTCTGAATGTGCCTCCCAAAACCCCGTGGTGAACATATCGTCGAATGTTTGCTTGTAGCAGGCAGGGAGATATCTTATGCGTGCATGCCATGCGTAAGCCACTCGTATGCTCGGGGTTGTGCTCATATCATATAGCAGGTCGTAGTTACCATTAATAAACCCGGGAATAGGAGGTTGAATACGGCATACATTGCGAAAAGTTTTGAGTACGACCTGCATCATATCGAAGATCTTGAGCATCATCTGGGCAGCCACATCTGGCATAGGGTGGAGGCGTGGTATCCAATGTCTGATGGTTGCAATCATGTATGACACTGTGGGAGTACCGGTTGGGGGGGCGATGGCGGGGTAATTGAGCCATTCTTTACAGTTTGCGTTATTCTGAACCTTGATGGCAAAAGCTTTCCATGATATGCGTCTTTGCACTGGCCCAAAACACGGATTGTACTTCAAATGCATGGGGGCGTGATCCCATGTTCGAAGCATTTCTGGGTAAGTTTCGAGTAACTTCTGCCTCCAAGTTGGTTGGAATATGGCCCCTTTTCGTGCCGCTTCTGGTATATCTTCTGGTTCGAACTGTGTGGCAAATGTTGGGCACTTGTTGGTGACCCTTTTGATTTCTGCATTGTAGTCGGCCAACAATACAAAATAGGGCTTGTATTGTAATTCTGAGCTAGTGATAAGGCGTCTAGGGGCAATGTGCCTGAAGTACTCTGAGTGAAGGATGGTGTCCTCAATGGCCTTCATTGCCAGCATCTGAGTGGATATCCGTTCCTGATGAGTTTGCCCCATTTCCTCTACCTGTTTCATCCATGCCGATGGGGGTTCCTCATAGGTATCTTGACCTTCTTCTGTTACGCGTCCTCCTGGGAATGGTTGAGGCTCGTAGGTGTCGTCGAATGCTTCCTCCACTGGAATAGTAACTACTACTTCTTCTAACGGTTGCTCTGGTGGGGAAGGAGGTCGTTCGTACTGCATCAACTTCAATTTTAATTCTGCGATCTGTTGCCGTAACTCCAGTACGTCGTTGGTCGTTGAGTGTTCAGGTTCGGTTGAAGTAGCAGCGTTGGTCATTTCTTTAGGTTCCTGTCGGTGTGGTGTAGACTCTTGGGGTCTCTGTAGGTCCTTCAGCTGGTCGGCAAGCTGATCATGTGCTTCTAAAAGATTGGCATAAGTTTCCAAGATTTGTTGTATGCTTTCTGAGGGAACAGCTTGAAATTTAACCGGGTCTATGGGTGCTCCCGGGGTGTTCTCCATGGCCGCCTCGAGATTCTCTTGGTTTTGTTGTTGAAGCCGTCTGTTCTCTTCTTGCGCTGCTGCCAGATGTCGTCGTAGCAAAGCCATGTTTCGTTGAAGCCTTGCATTGCGGCCCATTTGATCTCGCAGCTGTTCCTCCATGGCTTTGCTCTCTTCCATATGCCTCGCTTCGAGTTGCGCATTTGCCTGTTCGAGGTCGGATATCTTGCTTTGTGACTCCGTATGACTGAACTCCAAAGCATTGACACGCTCTTGGAGAGTTGCTGAGAGGGTGCAAAGCTCTTTGTTATTTTCTTCCAATAATGTATATTCCTGCTTAAGCTGAGCGGCAGCTTCGAGCATCGTGTCGAGTGCAAGACTAAATGAGGTGGATGCGGGGGTAAGGATGGAAGATGCAGGGGGTTGGGAAGTGGGAATGGGAAAAGTGGATGTTGTGCCTATCGTGTGTGGAAGTGGTGATGTGAGTGTAATAACCTGCGATGGTGTTGTGAGAACAGTGGTAGTGGGTGACCCAGCGGATGGTGAGATGTCCATGGGATCGGACATGAGAGAGTGTGATTCGTGAAATGTGAACACCGGGATGGTGGGTGCTGTGATAGTGGTGGCTGTGAATGTGGGGAAGTGAATTTGGGGAAGGGACTTTTTCTTATGTTCATCAACCTGTTGAAGAATGTTTACAAGTTGGGTCCAGAAGGAGGGTTGGGTGATTAGTGTGGTGCCCGAGGCAGTTACAAGGGATGGGGTAGGTAGAGTTTGGGAGGGAGGAAATGGAGGGGTGGAGGGTAAAGATATGGAAAGAGTCTGACTAGTGACAGATGGTTGTCCAAAGGCATGGGGGAAGGAAGGGTGACCTAATTGGGGTTCAAAAATCTGAGTGACAGAGATGGATGAGGGTGAAGGAAGGAAAGTGGACACGGGAGTGTGTACAATGGTCTCACTATAGGAGGAGAATGGTTGTGTAGAAAGACACGTGGAGAGAGGCTCTGAGGGTGGGATAGGAGAAGATGGGGGGGATGGTGCATGCGTAATGTCCTCCGGTTCATCATTGGGCCTAGGGCTAATCATGTGAACATCTTCTGATGTGGACGTAGCTAACGCGGTAGATACTTCCATCTGAATCATCTTTCCTTGTCGCGGCCGTGTATCAATTTTTCTTTGATCATAAGCAGGGTTCTCTTGATAGACCAAGGTTCTCATTGCTTCACTGATGCCACAGGTGTCCGCCAAAAGATTTAGCGATTCTACAAACTGGGGGTCGATATGCTCTGAGTGTAACATCTGGTTTACTAGGGCCCTATTTGCTTCTTCTGACATTTTATGGCGTCGTTGTACCTGCTTGATTGTTTGGTATAGTCGTTTGAGCTGTGTCGTATATGCAGGGGCTTCGTCTTCACTCTCTTCCGGGTTATCTCTTGGTGCCTTCTCCTGAGCTTGTGTGCTTAGTCTTTGAGGAAGTTGTGCCACTCCTATCTCATGTACACTGCTTGTCTCGCCTCGTGCATGTTCTCTTTGGGTTGATGCCCCCGGATCGACATTGTCAGGGCAACCTTCACTGTCTGATAGATGAGCCGTCTGCAGAAATGTTTCAAAATCAAAATTTGGGTCCTCGGTGAAGGTGGCCATCGCTGCAAATTCTGCATCGGTAGGTAGCGGAGGGGCAGAAGGAGTGGGCTGTACCACCTCTCTTGGTTGAGACTCCTGGAGATGGATTGTGATAGGTGCCACCTGGGCTTCCTCTCTAGTGGAGACTTCGGCGGTGGTTACTGGAGGGATCAGGACCTGTGAAAGGGATCCACGCATTCTTTTTGCAGGCTGACTCCCTGACTTTCGCCCTTTGAACAGCTCCAGGTGTGCATATTTTAGGGCTCGAGCAACTGGCACATCATATGCCAGACATCTGTAGACGATTCTCGTCAATGCACAACACCCATGTAAAGTGGGCTTCCTCACCCCCCGCTTGCCTGCCTCATACACCTGATCTAAGATCCATACCGGCATCTTGATGGGCAAGCTTCCGGTCTCTGCTAAATACAACCCGTACCATATCTTCTTGTGAGGCTGAGTGAAACGGTCCTGAGCGGGAAATGCGAAGTGCTGGAGGCACATCCGCAGAGGTATGGCGATGTTGGGGGTGAGGGCGCACATTTCTTTGAGCTTCTTGACTCTATTGCTTTTCATTGATTCTGGTATCAAAGGGTCGCGATCTGAAGGCACATGAGTTCCATACATTTGAAGGGCTTCCCTGATTAACGTTACATTTAATTCAAACTTCCTCATCTCCTCCAGATTGGACAAGGAGGGCACCCAGAATGTGCCTGAATGATCTTTATCCCCGGTAGGTTTCAACGTAGCAATCAAGTAGTAGCACCTGAGGAAGTCAGGTTTAGGTAGAGCTGCACTGAAGTAAGCTTGTAGTCCTGCCTTTTGCCAGATATCCTGTAGTGGAGCTGCATTCTGTAAGGTCTCAAATTCTCTTGAAAAGAATTGGAAGGTCCACCAAACCCCTCCACACTCCATCTTGGACTCCCATATGTGATCTGCGTCTCCCAAATCCCCTGGCATTTCATTGAACCAATGGGAGTGCCCTTTTACTCTTTCGGTTAGTCCACTGGGTGGATCTGGAATAGGAATCCTTCGCACATTCAAGAATTCTTCAGGCCTAGCTGTTGGTGGAGCTTCCACTGGCATGGCATCCCAATTGATAGGAGCACCAGATCCTGCCTGAGAGCTTGTGCCTGCCGCTGTTGCCATGAGAGTAGGTTGCTTATCTGCTGGAAGACGAAAGGCACATTAGTGTTGCATAGGAAACAAGATGTAATGGTGTTCCCTTCACAATACTAACATGACAATTCCGGAGGTCAGTGGTTAGTGGTGAGGTGTTTATGATATGTGTGAGTGGTGATTAGAGGTCATTGTCGTCCTAGATGCATACTTTGGTGATGCAATGGGCTCGGAATGCTTTGTGTTAGTGTGGACGGATTTACAGATTAGGGTCAGGGGGTTTAGTACACAGTTTAATTCTCCACACTTTGATAGGTAAGTAGTAGCTCTTAGAGCTAAGGACACGTGAAGATTTCGGTTTGAGAGTGTGATGTATTTGGGACCTTGTGGGCACCCATTTCCAGACATTCCTGGGGTTGATGGGAGTGGGGACAGTGAGAGGTGTAGGTATCTTGTCACATTCTGAGTTGTTGGCCAAGAGTGCTTGTGAAAGCTGCTTCATCCTAGTGCCTGAAGGTGAAGTAATTTGGGCTTGTAAGCTAGCCTTGGGCACCCATATCTGTCTAGCATTAGGGGTGGCCTTCATTGACCGCTTAGGAATCCAAATAGAAATGGTGTGCCTAGGGGTTATCCTAGGGGGCTTCTTAGCTTTGTTCCTTGATGGTGAGGCTCGTTTCTTGTCTCCTTGAGAATCTGCTATTGGAGCTGTGGGTCTCCCATCCTTGCGTATCCAGATCTGCTTCACGCCACGAGATGCTCCATGTTGCGCGGGTTGGCGCTCCTCCCTCTTGATCAGCGGTCTCCTTCGTATAGAGTGATGTTCGGTCCGTTCGTTTAGAATCTTCTTTGGATCAATTAGGAACTCCTTCTTGGCTCCTGAACCTTCAGTTAGATTGACATTCCTCTGCACCATAGAAGTTTGGACAAGCACAACGTGGTTATCTTCGTGTGGATTCCTGGAGGGACTAGGAGTTGGTGCCTGTTCTATTGGTTTGAGTGCTTGATTTTCTAATTCAATCGTGAGACGACTTTGGCCTACCCAAGCCTGAAGAAGTCCACTTCTTAGGTTCAGGTTGACTGCGTGATCATAGATCCAGTCTTGGCCCAAGATAAGCGGTTCGGTCAGATCCTCGTCTTCACACACTAGCACTTTTACTGGCATGAGGACCTCTTGTATGTAGAGGGGAAGATCCACCTCTCCCATGCAGGGGGTTTCAACACCTCCTAATCCTATCAGATAGGCTTCTATGGGTTTTACCTCCAATTGCAGCTGCTGGCAATAAGAAAGCCGAACTGCACTTGTGGCTGCTCCTGAATCAATTAAAGCCCTCACACTTGTTGTGCTGTCTCTTTGTCCTATTTCTAGGGTCACAAAAGGTCGTCGGTCCACTATCTTATGGATACGTTCACCTGAAGCCTCACACATGGCCATGTGATAGCCTGGAGACTCTTGAGTGTCAGTCATAGGCTGGTCCCTTCCTTGTCTCCTCAACTTCATTCGTCTGATACGCTCTAAGGCCTCTGCCTGTGCTTCTTCTCGAATTCGTTTTTCCTCCTCTTTACGTTGCTTAGCAGTATTGAGTCGGCTTAGCATCTCCTCCGTGAGGGGTTCCTGATACAGCTTGACTCTGCATCCGCTAATATAGTTTGGGAGGACCTTCCCCTCTAAAGTGGCTAGTTGTACTGCTCCACTCGTGGAGATCCTATTAATGATCATAGGTCCGTAGCCTCTCTTTTCTAGCTTTCTTGCGTGTTGTTTCAATGTGTAGACTAACACTAGATCTCCTGCCTTCAAGCCCTTATCCTTCACATGGGCATCAAAGTATGCCTTTTGCCGTTTCTTTGCAGCATAGATACCTGCTGCTGCTCGTAGCCTCGTCTCACCTAAGCGCTCTAGATCTAAGATCCTAGAGGACAACTCATGTCCATTCCACTCATGCTCCTGAGCTACTCTTAAAGCTGGGATTAGGAAATCTAGTGGTAACACTGCATTCTGTCCGAAGACCATCTGAAATGGGGTGGCATTGAGTACCGTTTTGTAGGCAACTCGGTATGCCCAATCAGCATGGTGAAGTTGTTTGTCCCAATCAGAGCGTTTATTATTGACCAGTTTCGTCAATACGTTACACAGGATCTTATTCGTGCTCTCGGCTTGTCCGTTAGCTTGTGGGTGATAGGGTGCAGACTTTTTATGTACCACCATGAATTCTTGAAGGAGATTTTCAATGACCTCATTCAAGAAGTGTGTACCTCTATCACTAACTAACTCTATTGGTAACCCATATCTAGTGAACACATTTTCGAATAAGAACTTAGCCGTTGTTTGAGCATCATTCTTTGTCGTGGCCTTTACTTCCACCCACTTCGTAAGGTAATCTGTGGCTACAATAATGTATTCTGCATGGGAGTTCCTAGCTGGGGGGTTGATGGGACCGACAAAGTCTATACCCCACTTTGAAAACGCACGTCCTCCCATCATTGGTCTTAATGGCATTTCATCTTTTCTTATCGGATATTGGGTACGTTGGCATGTGTCGCAACTCCTCACGTAAGTATGTGCATCCATATGAAGAGTGGGCCACCACAGTCCTGAGAATAGAATAGTCTTAATCACTCTGTCAGGCCCAAAGTGTCCACCTGCAGCACCGCTGTGTGCCGTTTCTAAGACTTTCAAGTAGTCTGATTCATGTACGCACAGTCTTAGGTAACCATCCTTGCCTCTTCGATACAGGTTGTCTCCTACTAAAGCATAGTCTTGAGCCTCTTGCTCCATGCTCCGTTTTCTTGCAAGACTAGCCTGATTGGGTAATGTTCCTGTTCTCATGAACTCGACCAGTGGAGCACTCCAATCTGGGATTAATGACATGTGATAAAGAGTGGCATGCTCCACTGGGGGTCTCTCCTGGCATCCTGGACAGCTCTGGATCCACTCTTGTATTTCTTTGTCCATGCTAGGCCAATACACTCCTAAGCGTTTTAGATTCTGCAAGGTTCGTTGTTTAGAGTAGTGATTCCCTAGCAGTCCCTCATGGGCTTGTTGCAGCCAACTAGCATGTTCATCATCCTCGACACAACAAGCTAATACGCCCTCGTTATCTTGCTTGTACATACTTCCGGCTAATATTTGATACTTTAGCGATTTTACAATTTCCTCTTTGCCTGTCTTAACATTTTTATTTGCAGGCCCGAAGGTTAGGACTGGTACCAACTTATTTGCCCATTTAGGAACGTTCTAAATTGAACAGATAAGCATCGGGCAATTCGTCAGACACTCCTTGCGGTGGCTCTCCTGAAGTGATGCGAGAAAGATGGTCTGCCCTAAGATGGGTTCTACCTTTCCTGACAACAACTTCAAAGTCGTATTCCATTAGTAAGAGGAACCATCTTACTAAGCGACCTGTATTGCAAGGTTTATTGACCAAATATAGTAAAGCTTGATGATCAGTGAAAAACTTGAACTTATTGGCCAATAGATAGTGTCTAAACTTCTTCACAGCATATATCATGCCTAAGCCTTCTCTCTCCGTTGTGGTGTAATTTCGTTCAGCTGCATTTAGTTGCCTACTAGCATATGCTATCGGCAAATCTAGGTTTCCTTCACCTGTGGGTTGTGCTAGCACACATCCTATTGCATGATTGGAGGCATCTACATGGACGTGAAAGGGTTTGCTCCAATCCGGAGTAGTCAATATTGGTGCTTTGCACAAACGTCTCTTCAGTTCGTTGAAGGAAGTCTCGCATTCCTCACTCCACTCAAAATTTGTTAACAATCCATAGAGAGGTTTCGCTATGATGGCATACATGTGGATAAACCTACGGTAATATCCACAATGGCCCATAAAGGCTTGTACCTCTTTCACATTCCTTGGTCTGGCCAATTCTGCTATTGCTCTTACCTTGTCTTCATCTGTTGATATTCCATTCTTAGAAACAATGTGACCTAAGATCTTACCTTGGCGTACCATAAACAC
Organism: Ceratopteris richardii; assembly: GCA_020310875.1. Classification (NCBI taxonomy): domain Eukaryota; kingdom Viridiplantae; phylum Streptophyta; class Polypodiopsida; order Polypodiales; family Pteridaceae; genus Ceratopteris; species Ceratopteris richardii. Next base: position 76,936,578 of record CM035421.1, on the reverse strand, counting down.
ACACTTCTCTGGATTCAGACACACTCGATAATCTCTACACTTGTTGAAGATTTGCCTGAGCTCAGGGATGTGGTAACTTCTTTCTTGGGAATGAGCGCACAAATCATCCACATATACTTCTAAGCTCTTTCGCAAGAACTCTTTGAAGACATGACACATGAGTCTTTGGAATGTTGCAGGTGCATTGGTGAGCCCAAATGGCATCACACGAAATGCAAAGATTCCCCATTCTGTGGCAAAGGCCGTTTTGTGTTGATCTTCGGGGGCAATGGCTACTTGGTTGTAACCTGAAAATCCATCAAGGAAGCTGTAAACTTCCTTGCCTGCAACACGCTCCAAAAGATGTTCAGTGATTGGAAGTGGATAACTATCTCTGATCGTAGCGGCATTGACTTTTTTAAGGTTAATGCACACTCGCAATTTCCCATTCTTCTTGGGCACCACTACAATGGGGGACACCCATTCAGTGTGCTCAATCTCATAGATGAATCCGGCTTCAATCAGCCTGTCAATTTCCTCTTTTATTTTGGCCGCATAATTGTCATTAATCAGCGGTCATCGGAATCGTATGAGAGCAAATCTCTGGATCTACTCCTTTCAAGTCTCTATAATGCCATGCGAACACATCCCTATATTCCCTTAATAGAGCTACAAGCTCTGCTTCTTCTTCTGCACTTAGGTCGTCTCCTATGTACGTACATCGCTCTTCGTTCCCTTCAATGGTCACTACAATTTTTTTGGTCTTTTCTTTATTGTCATATGCTTCTCCTATAATGGCCTCTCTCTTAGGCATTCGTACCAAAATTTTCCGGTCTTCCACTTCATATTTCTTGAAATTTTCTGGTACTTCAAACAATGATTCTTCCTCTTCTTGTCTCACTGCTTTCCTTTTCTTTTTCTTTTGACCTCCTTCACTTCCTTTCTTTGAACTTATCGTTTTAATACTCGCAAGGGGTTCTTCTTCCTTTTGGGTTAACACCCCTAGGTCTTCTAAGTAGTGTTCCTCTGAGTCAAAGTATGTATCCATCACAATGGATTCTAGATCATCGTCACTCTCTTCTTCTTCTATGAACTCACTAGGATCACACTCTTCCAACAAGGGCTGACACATGAACACTGAAATATCATAACCCTCCTCATCACAATGGGGTGTCCATTGTTCCTCATTGACTGCAATGTCCATGGTAGCTAAGATTTCTGCCCAACCATGAGGCTCAAATTCCTCATCTGGAAATATCATCAGTGTATAGGCGGGGTCTTTTATTGGTCTATCTCCTGGGGGAGTTCCTTCTTCTCTCGCTTTTCGGCGCTTTTCCTCTTCCTCCGCGACCTTGCACATCCACAAGTGAGTATCTTCATGCAACCAGGATAGTTCAGGTGAACTTCCAGAATGCACGGAGATAGAGTCTTCTTTCGCTTTGTGGATAGGATTCCACTGTAGGGGTGGTACATCTCTGAAGGTGTGATCCTTCAGATTGACCTTGGTGGTGACCCCTAAGTGCTGTAAGTACAAGGAGTTGGTTCCCCAATCTTGTACTATTTGTAATTGTCGTAGGAAGGGTCTTCCTAGGATCATCTCGTAAACATTATTCTTCTCAAAGTCACATATGGCAAACGTATGTTCAAACTCTACACCACAAGTGGTTAGAGTTATCCCTTCAAGCAATCCGAGAGGTCTTTCAAAATGACCATCTGCCATTTGAAGTTTCATTCTCGTTGGTCTTAAGGTGGGTTTGCCCCATCGCTTCCACAAGGAGGTAGTCGCAATCGCAACACCCGCACCCGAATCCACAATTGCTTTGGTTGTGTAACCTTGATAGGTGATCGGAAGATAAGTGTTACCTTCTTCACCTTCGCTCATGTCTCCTACCTTGTCGAGAGGTACCTCGGGTATTTTTTGTTTAGAGCCTACTTTTGGTGCATCGGATTCAAGTTCTGGAACCTGATCCTTCACATGATTCCAGAGCTCCTGTTTTGCCTTGAGGAGTTCCTCTACAGTGAGGTGACATTGAACCTTAGTGTTCTTCACAACATCAGTGTTCCTGGGAATCACTGAGTCTTCATTTCTTACCAATATCGTGGGAGCTCTGATCTGGAGAGATTCAGATTCCCATGGGCCTGTGAAGTGAGGCAACTCGTGTAAAGAATTAGATTCAAAATCTAATCTCTCATCCTCTTGTTGCTCTGCTTGATCCCCATAGATAGAGGGAATGTCTTGGGGAAATTGATTACGAAGATCATCAATCTCCGGAATGGGAAGGGAATCACCCTTCTCCTTGGCCCATTTCTCTTCTTGTATTTCCCGCAAGAACTCTGGAGAGTACTGTTGTATTGAAGGAGGTATTCCAGTATCCGTAGAATTAGGAACATAAGCTCCCATTTGTGGTGAGCTTCCTCTTTCAACAACTGGTTGAGCCTGTGGAGGTAAAGAAACTTGTGATTTGTTTACCAACTGCTCTAATCTTTCTAGTAAGCCTTGGAAATGCAAATCCTGCTTGACAGAGTTTGTCTGATTGAACTTTTGACTAGTCTCAACTATAGCTTGAGCTTGTTCTACCATTTTCATGCACATTTTCATCCGTTCAATCTCTAAATCTGCTCTGGGGTAACTCTTGTCTAGGTTTGCAGCTGTTGGCCCTTCTTGAAGTCGAGCCTGGTAGGCCTTGAACATCATGTCCAAGCCTTCAGGAGTGGGGTCAGCTAATACTGATCCTACTCGGGGTGGTGGGTGGGTTGCGAGGGGTGTATTAGAGGGTGGAGAAATGGAGGGTGATGGGGATGGTAGTGGTGGAAGTGTGTGGGAGTGCGGTTGAGATGTGATCTCTGTGATTTTTGCCTTGGTTTCTCTCACGCTTTCTTCAAGTTCGTTTATCTTTTTTGCCCATTGCCTCTTCATTCTTTCCCGACTATCCTTCCAGGCGCTAGTTCTCTTTTTGGGTATGCTCTCTGTTTCACTCACCTCGGGGCTTTTTTCGGGACCAACTCCTTGGTGTTGTTGAAGTGCCTGGGCTCTTGTGATCACCTGCACAGGTGCAGTGGAAGTCACACTCCCTGTGGAGTCTACAACTAACCCAACAACATTGATAGGAGTGATTTTAGGCATGTTATTAGGGTTCTTTGGGCAATCTCGTAGGAGATGTTCTTTCCCGCAGTCTTGACAGAAGCCCTGAATGGTTATTGGTTGAGGCTGTGTAGGGGCAGGCAGTGGACAATCACGGATAAGGTGATCTCCCTGACATCTGAAGCATGGCCCCCTAGGAAATGGGGGTCGTACCTGCCTAGGTTGAGGTCTAGAGTTGGGGTTTGTGTACATAACATTAGAATACTCCGGTTCCCCGCTACTTTCACTTGGGTCCTCATAATAGTATGACTCGTTATGCTCGGGTGACTGCATGTAGTAAGCATGTGGACTGCCAATATGTGAGGAGTCAAAACTATGGTCATTTGGATCACTGTCTGATAGCAATGGGGTGACTGGGACTATGGCTCTATTCGGATTTTCTTCAGTAGATGCATACTTCACTGGGATCACATTGGTTGGAGCAGGGGGTTGCTGCACTAGGACTGGTTGAGGTCTCTGCTGCCCTTGATAAGGTAGCTGATAGGTTTGTTGTGGTCTGTTGTATTGTGGTGATGGATACTGATTCTGGTATCTACCCTGTTGTGGATATGGCTGAGGATAATTTTGCCTAACAGTTTGTTTGTTATATGGGCAGTCTTGTGCCGTGTGATTGGTGTACCTGCGCTCTATGGTGCAGTACTGGCTACTAGGATTCACCTGAGGTTGGGCCATAATGGGGCATACACTAGCCATGTGTTCACCGCCACAATTGTAACACCGCTTCACTGGGGCAAATCTTGGGATTTGCTTGCTAGAGACACCTAGTTTTTGGGCTACCTTCTCTGCAAGTTCCTCGATAGATGTGGATTGACCAGATGTTCGTTTGCTGGAGCTATCAGAATCCTTATAGATTTTTGATAGTTCTAACTCTTCACCTAGATTGTCCTCAATGTCTATGCACATGCGCACGCACTCCTCTATCGTTCTAGGGTCCTTCAGGTACACATATGACCTGAGCTTAGTGCTCAACAATCCGTCTAGGAACAAGGCCACTTGTTTGGCTGGTGTGGGTAACTCCGGCATAGGGCATCTCTCCAGGTACTGTCTAAATCTTCTTCCAGCTAGTCTGACCGTCTCTTGAGGTGTTTGTTTGAAGCTATGAATTAGTGAGGAGGTGTTATGCCTGATTCCACTCTTAGAAAACTCGACAATAAATGCCTCTAAGAGTTGGTCTATGTTTCTGAAATGCCTCTCATTCAGTGGTTGGAACCACGTAAGGGCAGTGTTCCTAAGGGTTAGACCGAAAGCATTATATTGTGTGAATAGGTCCTCCACTTGTTCAGCTTTCAACACTTGTCGAAATTCTGCCACATGGTCATAAGGGTCTCCCGTGCCATCGAAATAATTCTTCATGGACTTCACCAGTTGGGTTGGTCGTAGGGTCCTAGTGTGTTCTCTCGGCCTTGGCAAAGGAAAATCATCAATGTCCCGGTGATTCCATGGGGTTCTATGTCTCTCAGGTTCTACTCTATTCCTTCCAGTTCCCGTTCTTTCTCTTCCCAGGGAGTTGGCAAAATTTACCTCAGGTTTGTCTCTACTTCTATCTCTTTGAGCTCCGTGAGATTGGGAGGTCCCAGCTCCTTGGTGACCAAAGGACACATTAGTCCGAGGAGGTTGGGGAAAAACAAATTCACCCTTCCATGTGTAGGCATGTCTGCCATGCTCAGTGACCACGAAGATTCTCTCTGATGCGTTGTCTAGGTAGGTCACTTGGCCTGGGCTATCAGGATCTTTAAACTCATAGATTGTGAGGGCACTCACTTCCTGAGGTTGAGAAGATTTATATCTCCAAAAAGCCTCATCGGTTTCTCGGTTTACAAGCAGGTCTATGCTTTTATTATCCTGTGGAATCCACTTTGGGGTCATGATTCTGGTCAAGACAGATTTACCACGGGGAGTTCTTGGCTCTCTCTCTAAGTTCCCTTGCTCTATATCCCCCATGTCGGTCTCCGCAATCACATTTCCAAACTCATCAGTTCTATCAGGAAGAGTGGTGACTACATAAATAGTCCCCTCTTTATCTAGGTATGCTCCATTCTCAAACTTGACTACTGGGTGGTCTAATCCATGGGGTTGATCGGGGTTCTTAATCTGGACCACCGATCTTCTCAGTCCGTCTTCGTAGATGCGAGCACCTAGACGATTCGTCCTGATATATTCCAATTGAGTCTTATAAGGCCCTTCTGGCTTTTCCAGATAAGCCAACCCTGAACTACCCACTGATCTCTCCATGTGATAGGACATCTCGGAATCGCTTGTTTCTGATCTGGGAGTGTATGGGTAATCACTCAACTGCTGGGCCCAAGACCTGGCAGTGTGATTGACACTAGCTTCAGAAGATCTGAGGCTTTGTCTGTCTCGGCCTAAGTGTCTGCCTGATCTAAGGTTCATATGCCTGATTTATTTACCCCCTGGAACCCAAGCACACTCTCGTCGCAGGTTGATTTTGCACCAATCACTTTGTTCTTTTTAGTTGAATATTATGTTTATCGTCTTGTCTGAAATTGCGTCGTCAGGAGTACTTACGTGAATTTCCGCACTTGATAAGTGATCGATTCCCGTTTATCTTTTGTCCCTTAGGGTTTTCGCACTTAAGACCTATTTATTTTCTTGCACTTGGTTGATTAATTCTCTTGGACTTGATTCGTGCCTAACGTTGCCCTAGTTAATTACCACACCTAAGTCGTACTTAGCCTCGGCTAGGAATTGACAAAGGAGGGTTGAGAGATCTTCCAACCTCAATTAGCTGGTTGACCAAACTGCTACACAAGCCCAGGAAGCCTTCTCCCAAGCTCGGTACTCACCCTTGCTAGCTTGCTTTGGATTGCCTTGAGTGCACACAAAGTTCCTGCAAAAATTCACCAGTTAGTATAGCTTTATTGCCACAAGTATTTGAAAGACACACTTCAATAATTTTAGCCCCCTTGGAGTAGCTCACTGTACCCCCCTGAATCTGAGAACCACTTAGCTCCACCTAAAGGTCAACTTAATAATGCATGTTCTAAAACTCCGCGCTTTCCAACAAGACCAAAATCTCATCAATCGGAGTTCGTATGGTCAAGTTATGACCATTCAGGCACTAAAGGGTCAAAACAGGCACTCAGGGTTCAGGAGATCCCTCTCTGGTTTCTAGGCCTTTTGCCCACTTCCAAGGTTCTAAAGTTATACCAAGGTGCCTAGAATTTAAGCTCAACTACCCTTCCAATCACTAAAAAAAATTAACCCTCAATTTTTATGCGTTAAAGGCCGTGTATCGCGATAGGTCGGTTCGAAGTGTCGCGATAGCTCGAAGTGTCGCGATAGGTGGGAAGTGTCGCGATAGCTCGAAGTGTCGCGATAGGTGGAAAGTGTCGCGATAGCTGGGAAGTGTCGCGATAGCTCGAAGTGTCGCGATAGCTCGAAGTGTCGCGATAGGTGGGAGTGTCGCGATAGGTGGGAAGTGTCGCGATAGCTCGAAGTGTCGCGATAGGTGGGAGTGTCGCGATAGGTGGGGAGTGTCGCGATACCTCGGAGTGTCGCGATACCTCGGAGTGTCGCGATAGGTCGTGGAGTGTCGCGATACCTCGAAGTGTCGCGATAGGTCTCGGGGTGTCGCGATACCTCGAAGTGTCGCGATAGCTCGAAGTGTCGCGATAGGTGGGAAGTGTCGCGATACCTGGGAGTGTCGCGATACTTCGAAGTGTCGCGATAGGTCGTGAGGTGTCGCGATACCTCGGAGTGTCGCGATAGGTCGCGGGGTGTCGCGATACCTCGGAGTGTCGCGATAGCTCGGGATATGGTGAATTTTTCTGTTCTATCTAGTGTTCCTAGGAGCTCTAGGCCTGCGCAGTGTCGTGGTGCACTCAGAATCGTGATTGGGTGAAATTTTCGGAGTGTCGCGATAGCTCGAGCTCAACGCCTCGGGGACTCTGCAGACAATTTCTGTACCTGCTGAGCTTGCTGGAGATGATGATGGAGCTGCCACCTGCAAGAAACATGCAAAAAACACACAAAAACAAGCACGCACAATCGCTCTCTCTCAAACTCGCACACAACAAATGAGGGAATGAAAAGGAAGAGGGGATATGTATTGGGGAAGGAGGTGGAGGTGGAAATGGAGAATGAGGTGAAGATGAAGATGGAGATGGAAAAAAAATCAGAAATTTACCTACTACTTACCATTCCAACGCGTCCTCTCTACGTCTTACCATCACACGCTCGTCCTCAAAGCTCGATCCCCGGCAACGGCGCCAAAATTTGGTGTAGCTCAGTGATGAGTAGCACCTCCTTTAATGTCAATCCGGGAAGACATGAGGATGGTATGAAGACCACGAGCAAGTGGAAGCACAAGTGCGTGAGTGAAAAGCACACAAGCATGCACACACATACACACACACGTGCACACACAGTAAGAACAAAGAGAGTAAGACAATGGAAACACTTCCATTGCAAGAAAGTTCTCATACAAGCTCAAACTACAAGAAGCTAGCCCCAAAAATGAGCTCTCTAGCTCTATTTATAGTTTTTGACTAGCTTTGGCCCTGTCCAGACCTAGTGTCCGGCCTAGTTAAAAATTAGGTTCCAGGGCTTATTTGAGGGCCCAAACGAGATCAAAAAATTATGAAAATTGACAGGCAACTACTTCTAAGGCTCCCCAAGCTCGAGGACTCCTCGGCTTGTACAAAATGGAGCTACAAAAAGGTGAAATGATATTTACAAGGGTTTGTAGTGATGAGAATCACTTTAAAATGATGTGAGGGTTTTGAAAAAAATGAAGGGTTGCCTCAGTGCTAGATCTGCATGTGTGTCCGTACTTGCTTCTTCCCGTATACTGTCAACAGTCATAAATGCAAATAGTAGTAAATGCCCATTCTTCATTCTGCACAGGATTTGTAGACTCTGATTTGGGTGTAGAGGCCTGTGCAACAACCATTCCAGCCTCTTTTTTCTTTTCCTCTTTTGCAACCAACTTTGGACAACTCTTTATCACATGATCTTTTCCTTTACAATATTTGCAAAACAAGTTTTGCTTTTCGGTTTTCTTCTTGTCTTTGTCATCCTTCTTTGATTATGCAAAATTCGCAGATTTCTGCTTACTAGTAGATGAGCTCCATTTACCTTTGCCCTTTTGACTAGCAAGTAAAGCTTGATCTTGAACACGCATAATGGACATGTTTTGCCTAGATTGATCTTCCTGCTACAGAACAAAGACTAACTCTTCAAATGTTAAGGCATTTGGATTGCCTTTCATCATCAATCAAAGAGTAGAAACAAAACTCTGATATGAATCTGGAAGACCATTTAGAACAGTCTGGATAAGTGTACTGTCGGGCAAGACTTTATGAGCAGAAATCAATTGCACCTTCAAATCTTTGATCTTTGTCGAAAAACTGTCCATGGAATCTCCTTCATTCATCTCCTCACTCTCCAACTGTTTTCGGAGGTAAGAATCTCGGGACTCGTTCCTTGCCCGATATAAAATCGTAAGTGTATCCCAATCATCCTTTGCTATTTTGCAAGAGTGAATGTGAGGAATAATGGCATGCTTGACAGACAAGGCTATCAACAGTGCCTCCGCATCTTTGCCATCTCAACAAAGTTGCTCTACAGTAGGTGCACCAAGAACCGCAACACGAACAGGAACCTCGAGACATCGTCTCAATGCCATCTATATCACCTTCAGTAATTGTATTTACAGATGTAGTAGGACGTTTCTGAACACCCCGCATAGTATTCGATAGTCCTTTTGCGACCAATACGTGATGCATCATATATGCCCATATTGGGTAATCGGTACCATCCAACTTATCCTCAACAACCAACACACGGAATATATTACTACTTTTGGCCATGACCATTGACAAAAATACCCTGATGCAAAAAAAATGATCGAATCTCAAAAAGTCGAACAAAACTACCCTGTCGAGTTCTACTAGAGTTCTACTAAACTTGTAACATGCTTCGACGAGCTTATACTGGCTAACCAAAACCTGTATGTATGTTTGGCACAAAAAGACAAAATTGCTTGCACATGCATTGTGATAGTGTGTTCGGATGTCGAAACGAGCTCAAATCGCGATTTCGAGACCACATAGCGAAGCAATTTTGAATCCTAATATATGCCCATATTGGGTAATCGGTACCATCCAACTTATCATCAACAATCAACACACGGAATATATCACTACTTTTGGCCATGACCATTGACAAAAATACCCTGAAGCAAAAAAAATTACTGCATCTCAAAAAGTTGAACAAAACTACCCTGTCGAGTTCTACTAGAGTTTTACTAAACTTGTAGCATGCTTCTACGAGCTTATACTGGCTAACCGAAACCTGTATATATGTTTGGCACAAAAAGACAAAATTGCCTGCACATGCATTGTGATAGTGTGTTCGGATGCCGAAACGAGCTCAAATCGCGATTTCGAGACCACAGAGTGAAGCAATTTTGAATCCTAATAGCCCTTCACCAATTTTTGTGCGATTTTGAGATTGTAACCAAAGATGTGTCGACGACCCCCTTGATCAAGCGGAAGCCTGCCTTGATACCAACTCTTGGAGTTTAAGGTTTGTGGAAGCACGCTAACAACACGGGAAAGAGGAAAAAGCTTGGAGCACAACACACAATATTGAATGTATTACCAAGAGAATGTACAAAGATAAGTAACCCGTTAGGGTTATAGGCGTATATACAAGCCCGAGGATGTGTGTGCGCGCGCACGCATGCGTGTATGTCTATGTATGTATGTACCTATGTATGAATATATGTGTGTTTGCATATTTATGTACACAATGCTCTCACACACTCACACACACACACACATATATATATATATATATATATATATATATATATATATATATATATATATATATATATATATATATATATATATATATATATATATATATATATATATATATATATATATATATATATATATATATATATATATATATATATATATATATATATGTGAGTGTGTGTGTGCACACATTTGTGTGTATGTATGTATGTACATATGTATGAATATATGTGTGTTTGCATATGTATGTACGCAATGCGCTATATATATATATATATATATATATATATATATATATATATATATATATATATATATATATGTGTGTGTGTGTGTGTGTGTATATATATATATATATAAATAAATAAATAAATAAATAAATATTAAAAAAAATATTAAAAAATAAATAAATAAATAAATAAATATATATATCTGTGTGTGTGTGTGTATTCATACATACATACATACAAATATATATGTGGCTATGTATACACACACACACACATATATATATATATATATATATATATATATATATATATATATATATATATATATATATATATATATATATATATACACACACACACACGTGTATATATATATATATATATATATATATATATATATATATATATATATATATATATATATATATATATATATATATATATATGTATGTATTTATATATATATATCTATATATATATATATATATATATATATATATATATATATATATATATATATATATATATATATATATATATATATATATATATATATATATATATATATATATATATATGCATATGCATATGCATATGCATATGCATATATATATATATATATATATATATATATATATATATATATATATATATATATATATATATATATGTATATGCATATGCATATGCATATGCATATGCATATGCATATGCATATATATATATATATATATATATATATATATATATATATATATATATATATATATATATATATATATATATATATGTATATATATATATATATATATATATATGCCCTTCACTTCTGGAAGTGATAGAAACTCACTTCGTTGACTTTGTTAGAGATCTTGATTTAGAAAGACTCTTTATTAAAGTCTGCACCTACTCTAGGGCACTGATGACGTGAGTAGGGATGTCATAGCTATTCGTCCAAGCTATGCATGATAAAGTTTAATTCTGATACTTCTTGTTTAGGACAGACATAGAAGTTGACGATGCACATTTTATTTTGTTTTCTTTCTGTTTAATTTGCTTATATACATATATTTATATATATAATCATTATTTATTTATGGAATTATTATTTTTTATTTATTTTCTTTTAATTTAAATTCTATTTTTATATATTTTATATTTTATATTTTAATTTGTTTCTTTTTTAATTTATTATTATTTATTATTATTTAATTATTTGTTATTTTTTTATTTTTAATTTTGTATTTAATTTTTATTATTTATTTATTATTTTGTGTGTGTGTGTGTGTATGTGTTCGTGTTCATGTGAGTGTGTGTGCATCTCTTTTTGTATTGGTTTTCTTTCTTGGTTTTTTCTTTCTTGGTTGTATTTTTCATGTCTTATATTGGTCTTAAGTCTCTTGCTTTTGTTTGTTATTTTTTCCAACGTGTATGTGTTTGTGTTCTCTATCTTGATTTCGTAAGTTTGGACAACTCTGA
>CM035421.1:76897177-76914960 GCA_020310875.1 Ceratopteris richardii | reverse complement strand
ACTATATTATTATATAATATATATAACATATATATATCATGCATAATATATATATATATATATATATATTAAATATAGTATTATATCTATATGTATATATACTATAATGTATATATATTATAATATATATATATATATATAATACTATATATATACATCTAATCTAATATATATATATTTATATATATGTATTATATATATATATATATATATATATATATAACATATATATATATATATAACTATATATATATATATATATATATATATATATATATGTATATATATTATACTCTATATATATATATATATATATAACATATAATATATATATATATATAACTACATTATATATATATTATATACACATATATATATATTATATATATTATGTATATATACATATATTATATGTATACATATATATTATATATATCTTATATGTATACATATATACTACATGTATACAATATATATATATGTAATATAATACATAATATGTATACATTTATATAAGTAGGGTGTGGATATATATATATATATATATATATATATATGTATATATATACTATATATGATATAATTATTATATCATATATATCATAATATTATATATATATATATATGTATATATATATTATATATATATATATTATGTAGATGTATATGTATATGTAATGTATATGTATATGTATATGTATATGTAATATGTTATATGTATATGTATATGTATACTGTATAGGTATTATATATATGTATATATATATAATATATAATATATATTATATATATCATATATATTAATCCATATATATATATATATACATATACTATACATTTACATAACATATATATATATATACTATTCATATATATATATATATAATATATATATATATATATATATATTATGTATATATATTATATATATATATTATAAATAACACACATATATATATATATATATATATAATATAATATATATATATATTATATAATAATATATATATATTATATATATATTATATATATAATATCATATATATATATATACGTACATGACCATACATACATACTTATACATAGTACGTACGGACGTATATATATAATTAATAGATATATATATTATATATATTATATATTATATATATAATATATATATATATAGATATATATAATTATATATATATCTGTGTATGTATGCATATGTGTATGATATATATATATATATATATTATATATATACTAAAGATATATATTATATATATATATATATATAATATAATATATATATATATACATACAGACATATGTATGTATGTATGTATGTATGTATGTATGTATGTATGTATGTATGTATGTAATGTATGTATGTAATGTATGTATGTATGTATGTATGTATGTATGTATGTATGTATGTATGTATGTATGTATGTATATATTATATATATATATATATATATATATATATATATATATATATATATATATATATATATATATATATATATATATATATATATATATATATATATATATATATATTTTTTGTGAATATGGCTAGTGTCTTGAGTTGTCCTGGAGGGAGGATCTAACGTTGGTATCAGAGGAGCTTGCTGCTCATATGGAGAAGACATGGCGATGTGCACAAAACTACTAGAGCTCATGAAGCAGGGATGGCTCAACTTGACATGCTTCACACCTTTTTGCCTGGTGTGGTCTGGGTCTCTTCCTGCAAGACGAAGGAGCAAGGAGAGCACATGCAAGCAAGTGGTTGGAAAATCGAGGTAAGCTTTCCACCTTCTATGTTTTTTTCATGTAGGTAGGGTGCTAGATGATTCGTTCTCTCCATCATCATCTTGATTGGAGCGTTGGTTGGAATCTACCTCCCTACTACAGGAGAAGGGGGTGGTGCTATGGCTGCCAAGTTGATGATTTGGCTAAGGAGGAAGCAGGGCGCTGTGTGGGAACAGGCACCCTTCTGTGAGAGGGGAGAGATCTATGGTGCTCCAGACTGCTGGTGAACAAAAGAATTTGAGACTGACAGGTTTGTGCTGGATAATCTGCCTTGGAGGCAGCATGTGATAGGCACCTGGAAAGAATATTGCCTGGGCTGCCTTATTCTGTAGTCGACCATAATGAGGGATAGTGGGGCTGAAATCTGGTCTGTTGGATGAGGTAGAAGCCTTTTAAGAGGGCTGGTCCAGCCTCAGATAGTGACCCTATCCATCTCGGAGGCAGCCATGGCCACCCATCAGGGCAGCCAGCTGCACCCTTAAGGCGGCTAGGGCCCATCATGAGGGCAGTTGCTGCATCTTAGGGGGTTGGCCCCAAATACCAGCTTGAGGCAGGATTCTGATGAACCCCTCCAATGGTAGTTCAGCCATTATGTCACATCAGCAGATATTCGAGGCACAAAATTTCTCTCCACACTACTCACACGAACATAGTTCATGGGCAGAAATTTTTGATTGGGTGTGTGCTAAAAATAAGAGGTTTCGGAATTTTTCTAATTTAAATAATGGGGCGGCTGGAATAGAATAGAGGTGGGAGGAATTCAGATAAGAGTCTATGTTAGGAAATAAAACTTCTTCTCTCCATCTTTGCATGGCACTCTTTTGGCAACAATTGCACACAGAGAGAGGAACTATGCAGGCTCAGCCAATCCACCTCCTTGCCATGGAGAAAACTTCACAGTCCAGTATTTTTGCAGCCATCGGTATTAGCCAGTCCAGTTCAGTCAACAGGAGGTATTATGACTTCGATACTCTACGGACATGCACGGGCTATGTCTTGGAAGGGGTCCTCTTCTCACATTGGCATTAGGACATTTGACTTGGATGCATGCATTAGGAGGTGTGTATACTTCGACCTTAATTTTATTTAATGAGCTGTGGGGGTTATCCATGGCCACGTGGAGTCTTTTGCCGAGATTTGAGCATACCTACGGTATGTTGGAGGGGCATGAGTTCACTCACTACCCCTTCGGATGGGAAGTGGCAGGTAAGACCTTGGATGCATATTCACGATTTTGTGGATCATGGGCATTGACCGGAATCCTCGAGGATCTATTAGATCCTATAATTGTTGAGATGGACTAGGGATGCCGAAAGGAGTACTTCTTTGGGGTGTTCCATAGACCCACACCAACTTGGTGTGATTGCAGGCATGCAAGAGATTGATCAGGCCACAATCTTGACAATTCGAGGAAACCCTTGGTGAGAATTCTTCCTACCAAGGTCAGACTCTATCTAGATAGTCAAGGAGACATGGTAAGGGCTGTGCTTGCCAAGGTTTGAAGCCGTCGTGGAAGGGATTTGCACTTAATGATTAGTGGTTGATAGAGAACTAGGGATAACGTGGTGTTTCCTAGGGATATTGGCCACTTCCACAACATTACATGTACTAGCCTCTAGGAGATGAAGGGAGACAACTGTCTATATCATGGTGTGACAAGATGTCACACGAGTGACGAGTGGTTTGTATCTCATGGATTGTCTATATCACGGTGTGATAGGACGTCACACGAGTGATGAGTGGTTTGTATCTTATGGACATGAGTGGTATTTGGGGAATGTTTAGAGATCTCGGAGAAATGGATAAACATGAAGTTGACCTATCATCTATGTGGCCTTGTGTGCATGAGGTTTGATCATAGGTAGAGAATGGTGGTCCTTCCAAGCATATACATATCTGTACCCTTGTGTTGGAGGATGGATTCCTCTCTTGTTTGTCATGGTACATGATCTAGAAATGAGTTGAGGGATTGGTGGATAATTATTGAGGTGGTACGGATAGCAACTTTGCATCTGCAGGCACTAGGTTCTGAGAGGATAACCATAGGGTGGATCATAGGCAATATATGTCGTGAGGCCATGTGGAGTGGGACCTTTGCACATGGTTTAGTTTAGCACGGATTGTGGAAAGTGCTAGTTGGTGCTTGCCACAAGACCTAGAGGCATGGGATCCCAATCCCTAGGTGACTCCTTCATGGAAATAGGAATTGTTGCAAAAGGGGGGAAGGAGAGAATGAAGACGACCTTCCACTATGTTGTCTTCCTAGCACTATACAGTTCTCCATATTATTTGCATCGTATGTGTGAACCTCATGGTCTTAGTGGGGCATGTGGGGGTACCTTAGGGTAACATGAGGTTCTAAGACAATTCGAATGGACATGTGCATGATGTTATCTTCTCCATATTTTGTTCTATATTTGATAAAAAAGAGAAGAGTTGGTGTGTCTTACAACTCAGACATACCTTGAGGACTCATATCAAATCGTGGTTTTGTAATAATTGTTTGCTTGGCCAATGGCAACTGGACAAGAATCCTAGCTCCATGGTAGTTGCCTTCTCGCAACCTGGATAGGTCCTGGTTCCATGGTAGTTGCCTTGCTTCAAAACTTGGATAGGAAAATTTTTCATGATACCTCTTGAGGAGATTTGAGGTTGGAAGATGTTACTTGACATATTCCACTAGAGCTCGATTTTGTTCGGGACCAAAGGGAGAGGAAGTCTCGGAGGGCTTCATATCTTGAGTATCGGATCAGTGGATGCATATCCTAATTCCATCTCGACTTGAGAGTCAGTTAGGTTGTAGAAAGATGGATTCTTGGTTTTTAGCCGAGGGAATTGAGGTGGATATTAAAAAAACAGGAGGAAGTGTTATGTCCCCAAACCCAAAGGACATCTAGATGGGTGCCTATAATCAAGTGTTCGACCAAGTATGAAACGATTGGTTAGTGTGAACTAGGCCACTCCTCAATTGAGTCTATAAATAGGATCCATGGGCTCATTTGTGAGACATTCCTTGCATGAGGTACTTGGACTCTTGGCCGTTTGTAAGAGAATCATCACCCAGATTGGTTTGAGAGGGGGGGGATATAGGTGGTATGAGACACCAACCCCTTGGAGGTGGCCACCTTCTTTGCTGTAGGCTCCCATGCTCGGGGGTGAGCTCGTTTGGCTCTATGGTGGGGAGGAGTCTGATGCGTCTTTTTGTTTTGTTTTGTTTTTTTGTTTTTCTTTTTGGTGAATGCGGCTTGTGTCTTGACTTGTTAAGAAGGAGGATCCAAGAGGATCTAACTCATATAGAGTTATGACACAAAAGATTGGGGCATATAAACCAAAAAGACCTTGAGATTTTGTCGTTTATGCATAGATTTGATGCTAAGGGAAAGATCAAATTTCAGCATGGGAAGATCAAATTTCAGCATGTGCAGCCACCCATTAGGCTTGAAAAGCAGGATGCTCCACAAACAGCTGAGAATGGTTGAGTTAGTGGTAATTGAGCTAGAGGATAATGGACAACAAAAGGAGGCTTCTGAATGCATGTGCAGCTATACAATCATGTTCAAAGTAGGGCTGGGAATGGTATATCCTTTAAGATGTTAGGTCTAGCAAACCTGCCTCATATGAACACACATCTTTGGTTGTCAAGCATTTTTGCATGTAAAGCCTTAGTTGAAGAGCAATTTAGATGCAAAGTCCATAAGAGCATCTTCATGGGATATGGAGATGAGGGTGAGATGGGTTATTGTATATGGTTACCTCTACTTAAGATAGTAGTGCCCATCATAGTACAAAGAGAGTTTTAAAAACGGGTTTTAAAACGTTTAGTACGTAGAGTACTAAAAAAATGGAAATAAAAAACGAGTATTATATTTCTTTGCAACATTTTTTAATTTTTGTTTTTTATAATCCATGAGTAATGCACATCTAACATTCCTTTACCTATGTAATGTTAAAATCACACAAAAAATTTGATTTACAGACTTCTACCTTATAGAAGACAATACACTCTGTGGCCCATGGGCATTGACCCGTAGGTATGTAATATCATGGTTATAACGTCAATAGAGTTAGAAGACATGAGATTTCAAAGCAAAAAAGTTAGGATTGAATGATGAATTTGAATTTCAATATGTACCATGATTCATATGGGATGGTGATCACATACATGTCATTACATTAAAGGGAAAAAATAGATAAATGATTATCATGACATGTAAGCTATTGCTCATTCAAAAAACTATAACATCAAAGTTCAAATATAATTTATTGATCCATGCATCATGAAATAACAATTAAATAAACCATGAAACATTGTTGTCAATAATCCAAAGTGAATTAAAAAAAAAGTATTTTTATAGCCTAAAAATAATAAAAAACGTTTTTATGATAAAAACTGTGATAAAAAAACGTTTAGTACGTTTTTAAGTACTAAACGTTTTTTATTTTCGATAAAAAACGCGTTTTTTTCAACTATGGTGCCCATTCGGGATGTGTTTAGTGAGGCAAAGCTTCTAGAGTCGTCCTTGAGAGGATGTCCATAAAACGCTCTAATTTTAGCATGTGCAGCCACCCATTAGGCCTGAAGTTGACCTTTAGGATGCGCCACGCTTGGATGGAAATGATCATAAGTCAATGGTAATTGAGCCATAGGTTGTTGGACAATAATATGAGGCTCTTGAAGGGCTTTTACAGCCACAAAATCATGTTGAAGATGGTGCTAGGAGTGATATACAACAGCCCCTAAATGATGATGTTATCATCCCATATATAAATTCTAGATTCCCAGATAATGTGGATCATTGGGTGATAAGTTCTACAGGGGTTACGAGGCTTGTGAAAAGATATGAAACCTCTTTGCATTTGTTGGAAAATAATGTCAGAACGTCCCAAAATAAAAAATCTAGCAAACTCAAATTTTAGGACTTAGTCAAAATTTGGTCAAAGATGGTAAAAAATTTTATAGGCTCATCGGAAAGTAGTCTTCGAGAGCTTTCTAATGATATACAACTCTTCACCATCTGGCATCAGAAAGTCAACCAAAAGTTGAACCCTGATTTTTGCTTTTCACATGCTTTTCATGCAAAAACTGGCTTTTCAATGTATATCTCGCAACTTTTCATGCTTTTCTTGCTGATTTTCGTGGGCACTTCAAATCCTATATAAAGAGGACCTAGGGGGCATCATAAATCATCTATTCTTGAAACACTCAAGACATAAGCTCTAGGGTTAAGAGCTAGGACGATTTTTGGAGGTGTATATGCAGCTTTGAAGGAGATTTTGGCAGCTTCCCTTCGTTCTTTTTCATGCTACCAAGTGTGTTTGCTGATTTTGGAGCACCCAAGTTAGGGCTTCTTCACGTGTTGCTGTACTTGGTGTTTACCTACCACTTCATCGAGAGAAGTTACAATTGCTGCTGCTCTACATCAGAGAAGACCTCTTAGACACTCTCACACTATTTTTTGTACCTAGAACCTTTAGGTTCAGTCCATATTCAGATTTTTGTATCATACACACATTATATATTGACATTTTGCATTTATTAGTGTGTAGCATTAAACTGCTGCACTTTTTTAATTATCTTATCATCTCTCTATATTATCATTTATTTCTCTTGAACAAGTCGAGCCTCGAGGTGTGTTATGTGCTGACGTCAAGTATTGGAAAGATCTTGGATTAACTTTTGATTATTGTTTGGGCCTACCACACTTCCAACAGTGTTACATTATGCGATCTGATGAGGGAGAGGCCCTTACATATAGAGAGGCCAAGTCATGTGAGCATAAGAAGAAGTGGAAGATTCCTATGGAGGAAGAGATTGAAGCCTCATATGCTAATGATACGTGGGACTCGGTTGAATTGGCCAAGGCAAATGGGTGTATAAAATCAAGATTGGACGGCAAAACCAAGTACAAAGCAAGGCTAGTTGTAAAGGGATATGCTCAAAAAAGGGCATAGATTTCCAAGAAGTCTTATCTCATGGTAAAAATGATCACATTGCATGTGTTATTTGCTCTCATTGCTGCCATGGACTTAATGGTGTACCAAATTGATGCAATAATAACTTTCTTACGTGGTGATCTTGGTGAGGAGCTGTACATGAAGCAGCCCGAAGGTTTTGCCGTTCTATGATTCTTGGGAAAGAACACTTGGTATGTAAGGGGGAAAAAAATCTTGTATGGGCTTGAACAAGCACATAAGGCAATGTTACAAGAAGTCTGATGGATTCATGCTCAAACATGGCTTCAAAAGAAGCTATGCAGATCATTGTTTGTGCACCAAAAAGGATGTCGATGTCAGCCTGGTCATTCTTCTGCTCTATGTTGATGATATGCTTCTGGCTGTGAAGCAAAACAACACTCTAAATGTTCTAAATCAGCAGCTGAATGCTGCATTTTCAATGAAAGTCTTTGGGGAAGCTAAGCACATTCTTGGAATGGGGATAAAAGGAGATAGACAACACCAGCTTTGTTCTTATCTCAGATGAAGTACATAGAAAAGTGCTTGAAAATCTAGCATGGCTGATGCAAAACCTCATGGAGTGCCATTGCAACCACATGTGTAGCTCTCAAAGGCTGATTGCCCAAAAAGTGAGGAAGCAGCCAACTATATGAAAAGTGTTCCATATGCATAGCTTGTGGTTCACTTATATATGCTATGTTTGCTAGTAGGCCTCACATAGTCCATGTAGTGGGGCTTGTGAGCCAGTAAATGGTTGTTCTAGGCAAGGCACAATAACTTGCTCGTTTTGGCATACACCCGATGCAAGTTCCAGCCACAAATTTTCTTTTTGTAAATGTGTGAAAGAAAGTACCTGCACCCTCCTATCTGGTGACGTGACATTGTTGATTGACTGCCATGTGACAGCCTATATGGATGATGGCACCAGCAAATGACTGCCCTGAAAATCTCTTGCTTGCTTTGCTGCCCAAGAAATTCAGCTGCCCTAGAAAAATTCAACCACCCTCAAGAGATGAGGGGGGAGATGAAGGCAGTTCTGGTCTAAAGGATGCCTAGGCCTGCATGGATGGCTGGCTGCCCTAAGAGGGGACTAAGCTGCCTCAAGGGGGTAAGCATCCTCTCTAATGTGTGGCCTTGGCCACCTCATGTAGGTAGGTGGCTGGATGACGGGCTCTCTTGACCATCTTCCTCATGACCACCATGGCTGGAATTGTCACTCCTACTGCAGGAGGACGGGGAGTGCCACATGGGTTGCAGGATGAGGATGGGTAGAGGAAGGAGCAGCTGTGTGAGAGGATCTATCCACCCATGAGAAGGAAGAATCTTGAATGTTTTGTGCCATAGGAGTCGTGTTCAAACGTCTTCCTTCTCGTGGGTGGATAACTGCTCTGACACAGCTCCCCCTCCCTTTATCCATCATCATCTTGAGCAGTCCATGTTGCACTCCCCCTTCTCTTTTGTGAACAAAAAAGAAAAGCAAGCCATATCCACAAACATAGAAAGGGAGACATCAAACTCACTTCCAAGCCATAGGGTTAAGAGTGATCCACCCCTGAGCTTGGGAGCTTGCAATCAAGCAATCATGGAAAAGGAAGACATCAAACTCACTTCTCAGCAATAGGGTTTAGAGAGACCCACCCCTGAGCTTGGGAGCTTGCAGCCAAGCGGGTGGCCATCCCCTCAAGGTTGGTGTCCCATACAACCATACCCACACTGTACAATTGTGTGGGAGACTCCACCAAGGGCCAAGAATCTTAGAGCCTCATATGAGGAATGAATAGCAAATGAGCCCTAAGTGTTATATTCCTCCAAGATCCTTCCACTGGACAAGTCAAGTCACAAGCCATATTAAAAAACAATGTAAGAGTAGAAATCGGACTCACCTCCCAACCATAGAGCCAACACGGGCTCATCCCTGAGAGTGGGAGCTTGCAACCAAGCAAGAAACCATCTCCAAGGGGTTCATGTCCCATGCCATCTCTTCCCCCCCTTTCCCAACTGATACGGTTGACAAGGCTCTACCAAACAGTCAAAAGTCCAAGTGCCTCATGTGAGGAATGTTTCACAAATGAGCTCGTGGGTGGAGGTGTCCTAGTTCACATTGGGCCGTTCACACTTTGTTGGACACGTAACTTATAGGCATTGATCCAGATATCCTCTAGGTTTGGGAACACCAAGGATCCTATTTATAGACTCTTTTAAGGAGATGAACCATTTCACATTGTGCGGATATTATACACTTGGTCGAACACTTCAACCACAAGTCCCCATCTTGATGTCCTTTGGGTTTGGGGATGTAACACCTACACATCCAAAATCCCCTACTCATTTGTTCATTTGAATCTTACGATGGACAATCATCGATTTCTACCCACCCCAAGAGCATGTGATCTTCATCACAACTACAAGGGATATATTACAAGATAGTACTAATCAAAATACCGATGTAATTGGTGATGTCAAGGTTAAAATTAAGCCAAGAAAAATGCTGAGAAAGCATTTGCACTTCATAGCAAGGGTGTAATGTTATACATCCCTAGGAAATCTTAATCCTTTTTAGATATTGGATAGTAATGTGATGCATGTTTTCATCATGATGTGGTTGAACATATATATTTCTCAAGCTAGGGTCTTTGTGAAGTTTGCGTTTAAGTCTTTAGCAAATTGAGATATATTCGTTAGCCACTTTGCTATTCCCCTCTTTGGAGGATTTACTTATGTATTTCTTTCAAAGTTGAGCTTTTATATTAGTGAAAAAGTACTTTGTGCTTACTTTGTGTGGGTTGATTTATTACTAAAGTAGTGAATGACCTCTATTTGTCATTATCTCTTAGCCCATTTAATGTATGAGCTATAATTCATCATCGTCGATGGAGCTGCCTACTGATCCTAAGGCATTTGCAATCTCTTTTACGTTGAGAAAATAATCATTGATGATGCTATTTGAAGCCTTCCCTAAGTAGTTCAACTCATTCTTGAGTTGCTTTTGAGCCTTTGTGGAGGTGGAGTATAATCTCTCCAAAGCCTCCCATACCTTCTTGGATGAGTCCAAGTCTTGGATATGGCCGATCATGCTAGTACTAATGTGTTGAGATAAGTGGATATGACTCTCTTATCTCTCTCAATCCACTCATTCACTTCCCTTTATTGTGCTTGAGTGAATGGCTCTTCATATTGAGATCGAGGCTCTCCACTTACTAATCCCCATAGTCTCAATCCAATCCTATGAGATAAGTGAGATAAGTGTTGAGATAAGTGAGTATGACTCTACTATCTCTCTTAATCCACTATTCACTTCCCTTTCTTGTGCTTGAGTGAATGGCTCTCCATTTACTAATCCCCATAGTGTTTTACCCATGAGGAAATTGCGAACGTGAAATCGCCAAAGTTGGTAGTTTTCTTTCTCCAACATCTCTATTTGGGTAGCATACTTAGCCATTTCTTAAGCTTCTATGCTTCCTAAGTATCCCTTGAGTGTGATGAAATAGCCAAAGTTCCAAATTATTACCTTCTTATAACTTTGTCCCTTGATATGTGTTGAGGTATTGGCTCTTAGCTTCAAAATCCACTTTTGAAATTTGATGGAGCTTATAGGTCTATTAGAGGTCCTTTCTCGAGAGCTTTTCTAACTTTGAATGGTTGCTTTGACCTCCTTCAAGAGTCCCAGATGCTTCTAAATGCTTTGATACCATTGTGGGGGATGAATCAACACCCCAACACAACTATGGAAGGTTGTAGTCCCTCATAGGTTGTTTTCCATAGTGACCTACATTTACTATTTTGGCTCTAACTCAAAATCTTAATGTGTAAAAATAATACAGCAAATGAAAGTAGACACATTTCAATATCCACAACACTTAAAAACACTCGATTTGGATACTTATACACAGAGAACTAAGCTCTGCAAGATAGACTAGTTGTTGTTGTTGTCTGCCTATGTGTAGAGACACACCTTCACTATTTGCAACCTCATTCAGAGCTCACTTTGTGGAAAATAAAAAAAGTTACACCACACTTAATAGACTCTATGTGCAATCAAACACAAATGAAATCACTTCAAATGGATACAAGAAGTTACAACCAAAACGGTATCCTGATGGAGACTAGCTCCTTGCATATAGAGGCAGTGAGCAATGGCTAACTACAAAGAAGTGTAAGATAAAAAAATGACCAACTGAGCAAGGGGGCTGCATGTAGCAACTTTCTTACACTCTAAACTAACTAAGGAAGAGATTAGAGGTTATGGGATGCCACTCATGGCTTGGATTCGTACATATATAGGTTCTCAAAAAGCGTTCCTACAATTTTGCAAGAATCCCTCAATCAATCACTTAACGTTTTGGTGAGTTATGAATTAGGAAAGTGGGTGAAACCTCTTGGTAGTTGAAATTCTTTATATAAAGCCTCCAAATGATAGGTGCACAAGTCATCCATACCCTTGAGCCTTAGAGCTAAGGTTTAATGATTGATTTTTAACAAAAGGGAAGATTGAGGACTATCCCGTTTATGCACGAATTGATTAAAGAAGCATTTGGGTGGATCAAAGATGGAGTGACAGATCTTAAAGATGAAGAACATGATGCAAAACGAGAACCTTTGTTGACATCAATAGAATGGAACTAGAAGAGGACGTGCAATTGATGCACCAACATTTTTGTTTCCCCAGTATGAACATGTATACAACACCACAAAAGATAGTGGTCCAATTGCTATCTCATGCTGTAAAACAAGTCCGTGTTAGAGTTCGAGGTCTACGGAAGCACATGAACAACATAAGGAAGGAGAAGAAGAAGCTTGGAGCACAACTTAACATTGAATGTATTGCCAAGTGAATGTATAAAGATAAGTCACCCATTAGGGTTATAGGCATATATACAAGCTGGGGGAAAAAAACCTCCTAAAGAGGGAAAAAATGCCCCAGGGGTGCTAAGTGCACTCATATACATCACTATTCAAATATATCAACAAATCCCTCTTGAGAGTGATGCAGTGAACAAGGAGTTGGCACTCATGTATAAGCAAGTGCCAAGCTATGTGGAAATAGATCAATCCACAAAAGGAAGTAGGCCCAAAACTTTGCGAAAAGATTCAAAACTTTAATTAGTTAGAGCCTTTGTGAAAAAGATTGCAACATTATCTTGTGTGGGCATATAATCCAAATTGATCTGTCCAACAGAGAATCTCTCCCTGACATAATGATAGTGCAAGTAGTCGAGTGCCACTCAAGTAGTCGAATATCACTCAAGTAGCGAAAGATGCACTTTACTGCATGCACACTGCTTGATACTTGGGCAATGCATAAACTTGCTTATATGAGAGAGATCAAACTAAATATAAGGGCGAGTTATGCTTAAGTAAATCAAGCATCCAACAGCCTATTGATAGAGAACAACATCAAATGCATCTCAAGCATCATGAAGACACCTATAAACCTTTTTCCATAGGAGTGGCAATAGGTTTGCAATCTTGAAGGTCAAAATGCTACAATAATGTCTCAATATATATTTTTTGACATGAAGATATTCCCCCATCAATTTGCATAAATTGAATGCCCAAATAATGGTAAAAATTCCTTAAATATGACATCTTAAAAGAGGCATGCAAATCAGCCTTAAATTTAGCAGCATGCTTCTCATTAGGACTAGTGATTAGCATATCATCAACATATACAACAATGATCAAAAGTACATCATTTGCACGCTTAATATATAAGGTGCTCTTTCGTTGGTTTGTTCTCAAAACTATGTGCAATCAAGTAGGCATGTATCTTTTCATACCAAGCACGTGGTACTTGCTTGAAATTATACACTTTGTTTTCATGCTCTTTCTACATAAAACTACGAGGATGATACAAATACACTTCTTCATGTAAGGCATCATTTAGAATTGAAGTTTTAATGTCCAACTGATGTACATTCCAACCATGATCAACTGCAAGTGGACAAATGGTACGAATAGTGGTCATTCGACATGTGGGAGCAAAGGTCTTGCCAAAATCAATGTCTCTTTCTTGAGCATAACCTTTAGCAACAAGCTTAGCCTTATACATGTCAATGATTCCATCAATCTTACATTTCAATTTGTATATCCATTTAATGCTAATGATCTTTTTTGTTGGAGATAAATCACATAAAGACCAAGTACCATTCTTCAGAATAGCATCATATTATGATTGCATAGCATCCATCCAATTTTATGAATTTTATGCTTAATCAAAAGAAACACGCTCATTTGCATCACAAAGACTAGAGATAGCGATTGCATAAGAATATGATGCAAAGGAAGCATGAGAGCTCGAACGAGTACGATATGATAGAGGTGCATCTAATTTGATATCTCTCAAAGTCTGCACCAACCATTTAGGCAAAGTGTTAGTCTCTTCTATGTATGCACTCTCATCAATAAGTGCATCGTGTAAATGTGCATAAGAAATGAATGATCTAGATCATCATGTGGAACCTGTAAAGGTTGAGAAATTAGAGGAAGCAAAGTGTCATACACATCTTTAGAGCTAACTGATGTCTCCTTAGTACATGAAAGTAATGGATAAATCACACTTCCACAAACACTACGGCCAACCAAAATGTGTTAAATCTATAGATGATATAGATGATAGCCTTTGCTTTGAGTACTATATCCAAAAATTCATTTCAGTGCTTTATCATCTAATTTCTTGCATTGTTGTTCAGACACTAATGCATATGCTAGATAACCAAAGCCACACAAATGAGAAACAGATGGCTTTCCACCATGCCAAGCCATATATGGAGCCATAGATTGTAGTGCTGTGGTGAGATACCTGTTAAGTACATATGTTGCATACAAAACAACCTCAAGCCAAAAGTTATGTAATAAAGCCTGACTTTTGACCATACATCTCGCCATTTCCATGAGATAACTATTCTTTATTTTAGCAACTCTAATTTGCTGAGGTGTACATAACAATGTACACTGATGTTTTATCCCACACTCAACAAGAAATGCGTTTCAAATTGGAAGACATGTATCTTGCCCCTCGATTAGAATGGAGCTTGATCAGTTTACATGTTGGTAGATTTTCAGCCCTAACTAGAAACTATTTGCGGCAAAAACAATTTGGACTTTGCTTTCAATGGTGCTTTCAATGGACACACCCATGCATGCATAGTAAAGGTAGTTCCCAAAAGAAGATGTTTGCATAGGACCACAAACATCATTATGAATAAAGCTATAATTTATGAGCAGCTCAAATCAAACCATTTTTGGAAAGGAGGAACATTGCATTTTACCTAAAAGTCATTAAGTAAAGGTAATTCCCAAAAGAAGATGTCTGCATAGGACCACAAACATCATTATGAACAAGCTGCAATTTATGAGAAGCTCAAATCAAATCATTTTTGGGAAGGAGGAACGTTGCATTTTTCCTAAAATACACCTTCATACATATGTTTACCATGCTACCTCTAGTTTAGGTAGAGAGGACACCATTTCAGCTTTCTATAGGCATAGCAAACTAGCAAAATTGAGATGGCCAAAGTGTGTATGCCAAAGCTTTACATCTGAGGTAGCTTGAGAATCTTGAACCGCACATGATCAATCTCATAGTCTATGAGCTTATAGCCCACTACAAAAATGTTAGAAGCAATAATAACATTGCCATTTGAGAGATCATGAACTCTACGTTTGTTATCAATAAATTTAACAACCAAGCGTATCTAGCTAATGCTAAAACTGACAACACATTTTTCTTGATTCTTCACATATACAAAGCATCTCACAATGTGAAAGAACTACCATCAATAGTAGTCAAAATGATCTTACCAGCTCCCATTATAGGATAAGATGAGGAGTTAGCGCATGTGACACTATTCCCTGTACCAAACCTTTGAGTCTATTGCAGACATACACTACTCATGAGAAAATGGGTCATAAGTGTAAATATTAGTAAATGCCCATTCTTCATTATGAATAAGATTAGCGGGCTCTATTTTAGGTGTAGAGGCTTTTGCAACTACCATTATTGTCTTTATAACATGATCATTTCCCTCATAGTATTTGCAAAAACGTTTTTTCTTTTTTCTTTCTTCTCATCTTTGTCTTCCTTCTTCGATTGTGCATCATTATCAAGTTTTTGCTTACTAGTAGATGAGCTCTATATTCCTTTACCCTTCTAACTAGGTAAGAAATCTTGATCTACAACACACATGATTGACCTATTCTGCTTGGATTGATCTTCTTGCAACAAAATATAGATTATCTCCTCAGATGTTAAGGCATTTGAATTGCCTTTCATCATCAATCGAAGATTAAAAGCAGAACTTTGTTATGAATGTGGAAGACCATTAAGAACAATCTGCACAAATGAACTAGCTGGCAAGATCATTAGCAAAAATCAACTGCTCCTTCAAATCTTTGATCTTGGTAAAAAATACTATCCATAGAATCTCCTTCATTCATCTTTTCACTCTCCAATTATTTTCGGAGGTAAGCAATACGAACCTCATTTCTTGCCTGATATAAAGTGTAAGTGTATTCAAAGCATCCTTTGATGTTTTGCAAGAGTGAATGTGAGGGACAATGACATGTTTGACAGACAAAGCTATCAATGCATGTGCCCGAGAATCTCTAAGTTGCTTTGCAATAGGTGTAGTAGGAACTGCAACATGAAGAGGAATTTAGAGATCGTCAACTTCAATAACTGTATTTGCAAGTGTAATAGGAGGTTTTTCAACACCTTGTACAATATTTCACAGCCCTTTTGCTAACAATACATGACATATCATATATGCCCACAAGGGGGATCCTAAGTGTGTTCACACACATAACTACAAGAATATATCAATAGTCAGGAATCAAATTAATCTCACACCTTATGTTCAAGAGAGATTATTTGAAGCCAAGAGGCAGTGGGGAACTAAGAAGTTTTTGAATGGAAGAAGTGCACAAACAATATTAATTGTCATGGACAAAGAAGGAAACCATCTTGAACCTCAGATTCCATGTGAATCCTATATCTCATGATTGGTTCAGAATTAGGAGAAACCAACACTTCCATTGCGTCCGGAAATGCACCAAAACCCTAAGATCGACTGTCTTCTTGCTCGATTCTGACATCTAGAGACCATGTTTTGAATTGATGACATCATTGATGATATCATCAATTCGTAAATGCCCTTGAACCGCCCTTGGAAAATCTATATCAGGATGGGTTGGCCACATTCATTCTTAGTCTTGCCAATACCAGTCTTGGGAGCTCAAGGAGTCGTGACTGCCAAGTAAGTACTCTCCATGTTCCAGTTCCAGTTCTTGTCTTGTTCCAGTCTTGTCTAGTCTAGTTCTTGGACATCCTGTCTTATCCTCTTGTAATCTTGTAGTACGAGATCTTGTCGAGTTCTTTCTTGTATCCAATTCATCTCCTAGAAGGGAGTTCTTGTAATCCTGATATCTTGTTCCATACCTATGATCCCAAGTTGTGGGATCTCCTGTATCATCTCTAGTCCAGTTTTCCATACCTATCGCTCCTGGGTTGTGGGGCATCTTGTATCAGTTACGTATTCTTGTATCATTTTACCTACGTGGGTGTTCTTGTAATCAAAACAATATTTTTGAAATCTTTTCTAGTGTAGTCAGAGAGCACAATCTAGTGCTCCCTTGACATTTATTTACCATGCATTAAGAATCAGAAGCAAATTACTTTTGACATCGACTTTGGAAATGGCCCAATATGTGAAATTTGCTTCAGTGCCAAAGAAAAGAAAAGTGGAGAGTACATAAGAGGCTAGCACAAAATGCCATGGCCACGAATGCGAGTATCAAAAAGGGCAAGAGAACAAGATGAAGTTCTTGCTACTGTGCGAAAAGAGCCCACCATTTGCCAACCTCAGCTTTAGCTCAACCACCTTCTATCACACAAGAAGAGTTGGAGGAAGATTTGCAAGCTACACTTGTTCATACAGAAGGGCAAGTAAATTTAACATTTCAAGGGCATCATTATAGACAAATATGTGAATCAAGAGGCCAACAATGAGAGGGAAAAAAGATTTCAAGGTTAT